>SNQJ01S0137686.1:16788-42190 GCA_010110895.2 Picea sitchensis | reverse complement strand
TTGGAACACTTGACTTGGAGGATTTTAAGTTCCCTATTTGACAACCTCTATGTTTTGACAATGTGAGAACCAGATAATGGGGAGTTATTTGGATGCCTATCCCCGAAATCCTACCTAGACTAAAAAATTTCTTTTGGCACCTCTTGTGGAGGAAAACTTAGTGAGATTTTAGAAAGATTTTAGATGCAGTTGTTTTGGGAGGTTGGGGGTGCAAACCAACCTCTGTTGATTAAAAATGGGAGTGGATAGTTTTGTCAAGAAAAGATGGGGTATTTTCGGAATCCCTTTGGAGGAAACTTACTTTGACCTCCATGTTTCTAGAAGAAGCTATGTGAGTTAGAAGTGACTTTTGTGTGTGGGTGAAGGTGTGCCAATTTTAGTGAATTAGATGTCACCTTGCTACATGTGGACTTCGCTTGGTCCTTACAAGAGTTTGATTACTTAATTAACTAAGTGCCTTTGGTACAACCTTGCATAATTCAAAATCCCTAGGAAGCTAGCATGTGGACATGTGGGTCCGTTACTATCCTTTAAACTCCCTATGGTGATGTAATCTAAGAAAATATTGAAACTATCCTAGATTGAACATGTGGGCATGTATGGGCCCGTTACAAACCTTTAAACTTCCCTAGTGTTTTGATCTAAGAAAGCAAAAATTCAAACACTATCCTATCTTTGTAGCATGTAGGCATGTATGGGCCCATTACAATATTAAGATGTGTTTCAAAAAGAAAACTAAGAGGGGTACCAAGAAGGGCCGTTGTCCTCTCCTAAAGGTTTTAAACTTTGTTAAGGGAGATGAAATTGTTTCCCAATCTTTTTCTGATTCTCAAGGTCGCTTGAAGGCGCGAGAGAAGAGCATACTAAGTGATTGGCAATTCAACTTCTAGTCCCAATGTAAGCTTAGATGTGATTAAAAATGATTACCACCTTATCTTTATAAGTGAAAACATGCCATCCATGTGGAAAAAAGCAAAGAAGGGAAATTAATTTTTATCCTCCTAAGTGCCTATGTGTGCTTGACTAACCCCTTTATATGATGAGGGGACTAAGTGTAGTGCAGTGTTTAGAGCATGCTTAACATCATTTTTAAGAGGGAAAATGGCCTTCCCCACATCCCAACAACTTACAATGTGAAATTTTTCTTAAATGCGTGGCCTCTAGTGCAGACAGAGGCACACAGAGCGCAGGTGCGTGAACATAGATAGGTCCGAAAGCGCATGCGCGCAGAGAATGGCTGTTAGTTAAGCGCATGCACGCACGATGCACGTTTGTGGGGTGGAATACCCACGCACCTGTGACAAACGACCGAGAAAGAAAAATCCGGATGAATTTCTCTCAATTCTCCTTTGAATTGAATGGTTGACAGGTTGGCCTAGGCTGGTTTGTGCACCTGCAAGTTAATCAAACTAAAAGAAGAGAAAAATAAACCCAAATGAGGTAGGAATTTGATACCTGTCTCCAGTGGAGTCGCCAATCTGTTGCACCCTTTTCATCACCTTGGTGAGAAAATAAGATGTGCTTACATGCCCAGTTGGGTCCTGCTGAGCATGACAGCTGTAGGGGAAAGAGTTAGAGAAATAAAAACAAAACTATAAGCAAGAATTAAACTAATAACAACAAAAATCATAAGCATAGGGACATAGAGATAACAAACACAAAAAGACCCATGTCACCAATGTTTTTAGGCTGATATATTGATGAAATCAAAGCACCAAGAAGAAAGGGGACTATGAGTCCCTTCTTCCTCCAAGGGAAGGCTCTTGGACCCTCACAAGCTTGCTTTCCTTACAACAAGAAAAATGAAAATGGTGATGAAAGAACTCCTTGCAAATCCACTCAATGGAGAGGTGGATTGCTCAATAAAATGGTGCCAATGTGCTCTTGTCAAGGATGGAGTCCTTAAAATAATATAGGTAGCATAACATTACATGAAATTCCTTTAGAAAATGAGGTGCATTCATGGCTTTTTATAGCATTGCATTGGGTTATTGTGTAACTCCTTTGTAGTGTGAAAAGAGGCCATTTAGGGCATTATTAGGTCTTTGACCAGCCCACCATTCGGATCCAGCCCGGATTTGGGAGTCAAATCAGCTTGGGAGCTGAACCATAAGTGGTTGGGAGGCCGACCACATTCATAAATGCGTCGTTTAGCAGGTGCGTGGATTTTTGCGCTAACAGCCGCGCATCGTGCGCATATGCGCGCATTCTACATTTCTGTTCCACGCATGTGCACGCGCGCCCAACTTCTGTAAAGCGCTCTTCAATTTTGCACTACTTTGTATAGTTTTTGACCTTTTTGGAATGCTGTGAGATTAATTCAAGGCCATGAATGACTTCATTACTGTTTGACGATGCTGAGTTCTTGTCTCCATGTGCGGACGAAATTTCAGTGATAACAATATGGTTGAAGAAAAGAAGGTGTTGCTGATGAAGGTGGACACTTTGAGGAATGTTGTAGATTCATTAACAAAATCTATGAGCACTGAGAAATTCCCTTGGTGTAGAGGATATATGGGCATTACTACCACAAATTGTTGACTATGTAACCTTGTAACCCCCTGTATGCAAAGAAAACACCAAGTGGGATAATGTTGGGCATGTGTTATATACTTTGCATGGTTAGAAATAGTGTCTATGTTGCACTGGGCATGTAGCGGGGTAAGAGGGGGGTTAGAGGGGGATGGAGAGCCCCCTTTCTGGGGGGTCAAAAGGGGGATGGATCCCNCGTGGGGGTTCATTTGGAAGTTTTTTGCGTTCATTTTTGAGCATTTTTTTGGCACATGGTTTTCGTCGATGGTTTTCTATTTCTGGTTAAGGAATTAGGGTTGTTGACTAATCCAGGTTATTGGATTAGGGTTTTGGATGCTACGAGATCCTATATGTATATTGTATTGTAAACAATGTATGATGAGATGTAATAGAATATGTTGGTTTTCTTGGTTTGGGTTTCCAGGAAAAAAATCTCTGTGTAATTTGTATATTTTCCATTGTATCTTTTCTGTTATTTTATTGAAAATCTGTTTGCAGTAAATAATTGTATAAGGTTAAAATCTACAAATTGAAGAGACTCATCCCTTGTGTTATGTTCCAGTTTGTAATCTCTTTTTCTTTATGCATGTGCTCTTGTAAGATACATTCCTCTCATATTTTAACTTCTTGTATTATATCGCCATTACTAAAATCTCAAACAAGAAGTTTATGGCATGTTTAGTATAACTGCCTATTGTATTGCTTATGATACTGAAGTGATTTCCTCTCAATGTATGACCACTTGTCACTTCTTCATATGTTTAATGATTTGCAGAGGGTGCCTCCATGGATTTAAATGTCTGAAGATGTTTACTATTTGATGCATGATTTGATGATTTGTTGGAACTGTTGAATTATTAATTGATCAATACATTATTCTTTCCATAGAATGTGAGACCCATCTTAACAATAACTCACATGTGTATCATGTATTTATTCTAATTCTCCATTTCCTTAACTCTTTAAATCAAATTGTTTGAAACACTTATGCACAAATGCCTCTTGAAGTTGAAATTTTTGATGTCTGGACTGAGACTATTTGAAGACCGAGAGTTCTTTAAGAGACAAAGAAAAACTTACTTAAGAGAGATAAAAAAACTTACCCAAAATTTTGCATATGATAACCTACTGCAAACATTGCATTAAGATTCATTGTGAGTGTTAGTTCATGGGGTACCTCAATGCCATTCCATTGAAAACATGGAACATATCGAGGGATAACACAACTATTCCGAAAAGCCCCTGGTTGATTTTTTATTTGGTTTGATAATTATTTTAGAATTAGGCCCGTTTCGAGGGATGGTTGATTTTTTATTTGGTTTGATAGTTAGTTTAAAAATATTAGGTTTGTCCTGGGGGATATTTAAAATTTGTTTAACAGACGTGCATACATTAAAAATAAATAAGCAATATTCTTTCTCCTGCAATACCTCCTCGATTCCCAACCAAGAATTTACTTAATAAAATTGATGAAAAAATAGTCCAGGATAATATCTCTTTGAAGATATTGGAGTAAAATACTCAAAAAGTTATGGCAACCAGAATGATGACCAAATCATGAGAATAATAAATCTTTGTATCTTCTTACACTACTATACAAATCTAAAACTTAACAACTAATCTAAAGATGCTTGCTTCATAATTTGATATGTAAATTTATTTTCATTTTTTAGATTTTAGGTTATGAAATTTAAGAACATATAGTCTGCACTCTGCACCTCCGCACATGCATATCCCCGCATAGGTATACTCCCAGGTATATTAAATTTATTTTAATATTCATTTTAATATTACAATAAATATATTCTAGTATATGTAAAATAAAAGGTTTAAAATTGGTTATTTTTCATTTGTATTTAAAATAGTTAGATGTATTTATGAAATAATATGAAACAATTTAATAATTTTTATGTAAAAATAATTATATTATATTTTTTTTTCAAAAAACATATATATTAAATATATTACTTAATAATATGCAATTTTATTGATGCTATCAATTTTATCAAACATTACTTAATAATATCAATGCTATCAATTATATAAAAAATCAAAAATAAAAACAAAAACATATAATAGACATAGAGATAGCTTCTATACCTCCACACAAGCATATCACAACATGATGCAGGCCCCACCCTCTACCAAGGTTCGTGCGACCTTCTGGTTTAGGATCGTTCTAGTCAGGGAGCTTAAATTAGCTCATAGGCTCCTTCCGAGCCCAAAATATTAATGCACAGGTCCTTAAAACCCTTCTTCCTGAGTGTAAATTTTTGTTTCGGGAGTCCCTGAGCCCTGGCAACTCCTCCTCGGAGATCAAGGGCCAAAACCGTGGGACAAAATTCAATCCCTGAAAGTTTCGGGACTTTGGGACCTTTCTATCCTCTTATCTCCCAACACAAATTCCGCGAACTGTCGAACACTAAGAAGCTAGATCAATGGTCCACAATGATCATCGAGATCGACGACTTAGATTTTATCTTTGGGTTTTGACAATTTCTTCATAACACCCTTTTCCACAACTCTCCTAGATCGTTGAAAAGCTAATTTCTCTGAGTCTCAGATCAATGGTCCACAATGCTCCAACCGATGGACGATCCAGATCAATTCCCTTCGAGCTTCGACGATTTCCTTTGGTTTTCAATCGACACAACTTATCGTATCTCCTAACACTGAAACACCGAACGATTATCCTTTGTCCACTTGTCCCCTCCTAGATTGATGGCTAGGATGACTTCGGGAGTCCTCCCTATCTACAAGATGATTCACTTTAGCTGAAGTGCCAAGTCCCCGAACTGTGGGATCTTGCGCCATGCATCCTCTCCAATGGACAATTGTGATTGACTCTAGCCTTCTGGAGTCCAAACAATATTGTGTTCTATTTCCCCCCAGAGTGCCGGACCTCCAGATCTCTAGATTTTCTGTCGCGTGTCCTTCATGTGGTCCAAGTCAACTCTGCTTCCTTCTAATATCCTGGAGTATTTATTCTTTGGATCTTCTAATCTACTGAAACATGTCCTATCCAATGGACAACCCATATGAACTCTGGGTCTTCGGGACTTTGGGGGTCCCTCCACTCCTAACTTCTTTCGAAGTGCTAATCCATCTAAGCACACAATCTTCTAACATGTTTCCTCAGGTTTTGGACAACCACAATTCACTCTGGCATTTGGGACTTCAGGGGTCCCGACTTCTCTGCATGTCGAATCTTCCAAATGCCCGAAGTATGAAGTACTTCACCGATTAAACCCTGCACAAATCCTCTTGATCCAACAGATGTCCACTCTCCTACAAACACCTGAATGGATCTTGACCGTAGATCTTCGATCCTCAATAACTCCTCCTTTAAACTTGATCCATGACTTATCTGAACGCGTGAAGTATTAATGACATACAATGTTAAACCCAATGCTGCTTCTCCAGATCTAAGGGTGACAAAATACCCTGCATCCTCTCAAACAGATCTCAGCCGTTCAACTTTTAAACAATGAATCTTCTCCTCCTTGAAGATTCTAACTGCTATCCTTCCTAAGCTTGACTACACGAGATAAATGGGATCTCTGGTGCCCTCCTGTCTGCTCCTATGGCACTTTAAATATTTTGACTTAGAAATTTTCTAATTCCCTCCTGTTGAACTCTTGTACTCGCTATCTCTTCTGAGCTTTGTTCCTTGAGGTATTTCATAACTATGGCACACTCCTTGCATCCCTGGAACTTCTGAGAAATTTTTCGACTTAGATATTTTTGAAGAAAATCTCCCTTATACACTCCTTGCGTTTGTCTCCTCTGAAACTTCTTCAAGACTTAAACAAAGTGTTTTCTCGATGCACTCGTTGCATGGGTCTTCTCAAATCTTTGCTCTCCTTTGAGAAACTGTGTACTCTCTACACTTCAACTAAATTATTGTGCACTCCTTGCACTTCAACTATAAATTCATGTTATCTCTTATGATATTTTGAGTCTATCTTGACTCGGACTACGCACTCCTTGCGTGCTCTGCGCACTCCTTGGACTAGGAATATCATAAGAGAAACAAAAGAAACTTAAAGAAACATCAAATATTTCCACACTTAACCATGAAAAGAATATTCATGCATAAAAGATACATAAACAAATAAAACACAGAGAGCATAAATACACATCACATGTACTCAAATAATTCAGATGAACACAACACCATGCATTTGGAATCAAACCTCTTTTCTTGTATTCATTTAGTAAAATATGTACATAGACTCATACAACTCTCTGCAACTCTTAATAAGCTTCAACAACTCTCTCAACATCAATAACAATAACATTCAACAACAATAACAATATTCATCAACCTCATTTGGGAATACAATACATATATTTATACATGGAGAGGCTTCTTGAGCCTTCCCTCCAAACTAACTTAGAGCTATCCTATCATAATTAATTCATTCATCTACTAAGGACTATTATATTGAATGAAAATTACATTCAGATATGAGTTGATACTCAATATCTGTACAACCTTATCTACTAATTAAAACGATTACAATCCTTGGCGGCCTTATGTGATGGATCAAGCCTCAAAAAATTTAAAATCTTTAAATTAAAATCCTTTCAAAACATAAAAATGCACCCTCCTTTGAATTCAAAAACATTTTGAAATCTGCGCGCTGGGTGTTGAGTTGTCCTCCACATGACTTCTTTAAATGCTGATGGCGATGCTCCTGCATCGTACTCCTCTGGCCAAAAAAATTCATGGACTCATATCCATGAGCTCCTGCACTGTGTTTCCATGCTTCTGAATATCATATTCATTGACCCAACTAGCATCCTATGCTTGGTGACCCTTCCACTTCATGAGGTACTCAAAATAAGTCTTCCTCCTGGTCTTCTTACCAATCCTCTGATCTATGATCTTCTCCATCTATGGATTTTCTGTTGTTGGCATATGCTTCTCCCACTGAATCTCCTTTTGATCATCTAATCCTCATGTATCATCCATCATGTAAGGGTGCAAGTATACAACATTGAATATGGGTTATATTCCCACATCCTCTGGCAACTCAATCTCATATGCATTTGCAACAAACTTTCTGAGGATTTTACATGGTTCTATTTTCTTCATCTTCAATTTGTTATATGTTCCTCTTGGGAACCTCTCTTTCCTCAGGTGTGCTAAAAATTTATCTCCAACTTTAAAATGAACCTCTCTTCTTTTCTGATCAACTTGGATTTTATACTTTTTACTGCTCTCCTGCAACTGTCTCTTTAACTGATCATGAAGCTTCTACATCTCTGCAGTAAAGTCTTCTACTCATGCACTTATGAACTCATCATGTTTCAAATCCCTTAACTATGAAATTCCTCTCAGATGCATTTGATACACTATTTGAAATGGAATTTTTCCAGTGCTTCTGTTTGGAGAATCGTTATAAGAAAACTCTGCCTGGGGCAGAATTTGATCCCACTGGTTATGATGTTCAGTGACCAAACTCCTCAACAAATTCCCTAGGCTTCAGTTTACCACCTTATTCTATCCATCTGTCTGAGGGTGATATGCTGAGATGAAGGAGAAATTTGTCCCCACTCTTTTCCATAGGGTTCTCCAAAAGTGTCCCAGGAACTTGGTGTCTCTGTCTTAAACTATACTTCTGGGAAAGCCATGCAATCTCACAATTTCCTTGAAAAATAAATTTCCTATGTGAGTAGAATCACTGGTTTTCTGGCATGTATGAAATGTGCCATATTTGAAAATATATCCACCACAAAAAATACGGAATCACTCCCCCTCTAGGTTCTTGGAAATCCCAACACAAAATCCATGCTTATGGCATCCCATGGCCTGTCTGGAATAGGCAGTGGCTGATACATACAAATGTTCTGTTGCTTCCCTTTTGCATACTGGCAGACTCTACATCTGTCCACACATTTATTCACATTGAATCTCATACCTGGCCAATTGTGTGAAGAACTCAATTGTGCATAAGTCTTTTCATGGCCGAAATGTCCAACCAATCCTCCACTATGTTTTTCCTTGAACACGTTGTCTCTCATTAAGAATTTTGGAATACAGAGTTGGATTCCTTTGAACAAAAGTCCATCTTGAATTAGATACTCTATCCATTGGATTTTTTCCCTTAGCAAAGGGTTCTCACATGCTTCATAAGCCTCTTTAAAATTTGTATCTTCACGATACATTTCCTTAAGGTGTTCAAACCCGATGGTCTCCACTTGAAATTCCTGCATAATCAGAAATATCCTGCTCAAAGCATCAACAACTTTGTTAGAGCTACCACTAATGTTATTAATAACAAAATTAAAATTCTGCATGAATTCTACCCATTTAGCATGACTTTGGTTCAATTTCTCCTATCTTTTTATGAATTGTAAATCTTGATTATCACTGTACAAGACAAACTCCTTTGGAATGAGATAGCGCCTCCACTTTTTCAGAGCTTGTATCACAACATAAAAATATTTATCGTACGTAGAATATTTTCTCTTAGGTTCATTCAACTTCTCACTGAAATAAGCAACAGGCTTATTGTCTTGGCTCAATACTACACCAATAGCTACTCCACTTGCATCACACCTCACTCGAAATATATTTTTGAAATATGGCAGAACCATAATAGGTTTTTCTGTTATCTTCTCCTTTAATATTCTAATTTTTTTTTTCAGATCCCTCTATCCAATTAAAAGATTTATTCTTTTTCTTTATAGTGTCCATTATAGGTGCACAAATGCCACTGAAATTCCTGATGAATTTCCTGTAAAAACTTGCTAATCCATGGAAGCTTCTCACCTCAAATATGCTTATTGGAGAAGGCCATTCTTTGATTTCCCTCACCTTCTTTGGATCCATCTTCAATTCATTTGATAAGATCACAAAACCCAAGTATATGAGTTCTGTCTTCATTAAAGAGAATTTTTTCAAATTTATCAGCAACTTCTCCTGCTGCAACCCCTTCATCACTAATGTCAAGTGCCTTAAGTGCTCTTCTTCAATTTTAGTGAAGACTAGGATATCATACAAATACACAATTACAAACTTACCTATGAAGTCTTTGAGTACTTCATTCATCAATATCATGAATGTGCTTGGGGAATTTGTCAATCCAAATGGAATAACAAGCCATTCATACAACCCTTCATTTGTCTTGAATGTTGTCTTCAATTCATCTCCTTCTCTCATTCTTATCTTATGATAGCCACTCTTCAAGTTTATCTTGGAAAAATAATTTTATCCACTCAAGCAATCCATCAAATCATCCATTCTGGGTAAAGGGAATCTATACCTGATGGTAATCTTGTTGATGGCTCTAGAATTTGTGCACATTCTCCATCCTCCATCCTTCTTTGGACTCAACAAAGTTTGTACCATGCATGGACTCAAAATTTCTCTGACCAAACCCTTATCCAACAATTCTTGTACTTGATTCTTGACTTCTTCATTATCTTGAGGTGTCAACCTATATGATTCTTTGTTTGGAAATCTTGCTTATGGAATAAGGTCAATGTGATGAATAATAATCCTAATGGGTGGCAAAGAATGAGGTAAATCATCCACCACAATATCAACAAAATTATCCAACAGTTCCTGAATCTCTACAAGCAGATCATCCACAAAATTACTTGTAAGGATGAATTTGGGATTTCTCACCACAACAAACTACATATCATTTTTCTTCTTGACTTCATTCAAGAGTTCCTTCCCACTCGTGAGAAGTATGCTTGGGCTAGCTTCTTCCTTCACTTTCTTATCCTCCATTGGCAACAACATATGTGTACGACCATTTTTCTCAAGGATGTAAGTATTTTTTCGCCCATCATGTATGAAATTTCTGTCAAATTTCCATGGTATTCCCAAAAGAACAAGACAAACATCCATGGGTATTACATCACATAGAATCTCATCTTTATAACCTCCTATATTTAATTCAACATTACACTGTTGAATTACCATGACTTGGTGTCCTTTCTATAGCCACAATACCTTGTAGGGGTTCGGATGTGCAGTTGTCTTCGGCTCCAACTTTTACACCATTTTCGTGGATACCAAATTATTAGTGCTACCACTGTCTATGATCACATTGCATACCTTGACCTTGGTCTTGCAAGCAGTCCTGAACAAATTGTTTCTCTGAACTGGCTCTTTTTCTTCTTTCTCTGGCTTTAAGAGAACTTTCCTCATCATGAAGGACTTCCCAATTTCCACTGCTTCTGCCTCAACATTCCTTCTTTGAGCTTCAGAAATGTGAAATTTTCCACCTCCTTATTTCTTTTTCTTCTTAGGACATTCCCAAGACATATGCCATGTCTTTCCACATGCATTACATCTCACTTCTCCTCCTTTGCCTCTTCCTCTTCCTCGAGAAAAAGAGTTCCTTCCACCATGTTGTCCACCTCTGGAATTTCCTCCTCTTTCTGTATGACTATGATAATTTATTTCTTTAGGTTTGGGTTTCTAGAACTTCTCTGGGATAGTTCCCTTGCCTTTGCTTGGAGTCTTTCCTCTAATTCGTTGGATTTGTTTCCTGGCCAAATTATCCTCTACTTTCAGTGCTGACTGATAAGTATATTCTACTGTTCTCATGGTCATCATGATGATCTCCTCTTGGATTTCATATCTCAGTCCATTAATATATCTGGCAACCTTTTCCTCATCACTCTCACGATGTCCTTCTCTGATGTTAAATCTGTAAAACTCTTTAGTGTACTCTTTCAATGTAAAACCCTTATGTCTCAAGTTCTACAATCTCCTGAACATATTGATATGTTAGTCTTTGGGTTTTAACTTAGATTTTTATTTAGCTACCATCCTATCCCAATTTTTTATCTTTTTCTTGCCTTTGTGCCTTCGGTTGGCTTGCAATTCATCCCACCATAGCGCTGCATGTCCCTTTAGTCTGGTAACAACAAGCTTCACCTTCTTTTCATCCTCAATCTATTCATAATCAAATTACTTGTCTAAGGCTCTTATCCAATCCAACAACTCCTTAACATCGAAGTTTCCTTCATACATTGGGATTTCCATTTTTGCAACAAATTTCAACAAGCGTTCCTTTGCATCGTCTTCTCCTACAAATTATTCAACTTCCATTTCTTCACTCTCAGCTTCATTGACATCACCAACATCGGGTTCTCTTCTCTGCACTATCTCCATGGCATCCAATCTCACACATAGTTGCCTCATTTCTTCTTCCATGGTTGGATTTGGTACAGGTCTGTCTCTACATCTTCTTGATGGCATGGTTATGAATTTTCTTCACACAGAGCTTAATTATGGCTCTGACACCACTTGATGTAGACCCTACCCTCTACCAAATTCCATGTGACCTCCCAGTCTAGGATCATTCTAGTTGGGAGCTGAAATTAGCTCATGGGCTCCTTTCAAGCCCCAAATATTAATGCACAAGTCCTTAAAAACTTTCTTCCCGAGTGTAAATTTTCATTTCGGGAGTCCCCAAGCACTGACAAAGCCTCTTCGGAGACCAAGGGCCAAACTTCCATTCCCAAAATTTTCGGGACTTCGAGACCTTTCTATCCTCTTATCTCCCAACACAAATTCTGTGAACTGCCAAACACTAATTAGGTAGATCAACGGTCCACAATGATCATCGAGATCGATGACTTAGATTTCGTCTTCAGGCTCCGACGATTTCTTCACAACGCCCTTTTCTAAAACTCTCCTAGATTGTCGAAAAGGTAATTTCACCGAGTCTCAGATCGACAGTACACAATGCTCCAACTGATGGATGGTCTAGATCAATTCTCTTTAGGCTTCGATGATTTGCTTTGGTTGTCAATAGACATGAATTCTCATATCTCCAGACCTCAAAACGTCGAACGATTATCCTTCCTCCACGTGTCCCCTCCTATATTGACGACTAGCATGACTTTGAAACTTTGAGAGTCGTCCCTATATACATGACAATTCAATTTCTTCGAAGTGACAAGTATCGGAACTACGGGATCTTGTGCCACACGTCCTCTCCAATGGATGGTTGGGATTGAATTTGACCTTTGGGCCTTTGATATTCCAAACAAAACTGCACTCTATTCCCCCCCGGAGTGTCAGACCTCCAGACCTCCGGATCTTCTTCCGCGTGTCCTCCCTGTGATCAACGGTCCAGGTCAACTACACTTTTTCTAATCTCCCGGAGTATTTATTCTTCTGACCTTATAATCTACCAACACGTGTCCTCTCCTATGGGTGACCCAAGTGAATTCCGTGTCCTCGGGTTTTGGACGACCATGATTCACTCTAACCTTTGGGACTTTGGGGGTCCTGACTTCTCTGCATGTCGAATATTATGAATGTGCGAAGTCCGAAGGACTTCACTGATTAAATCCCACGTAATTCCTCTTGATCCGAAGACTGTCCACTCTCTTATAAACACCTGAATGGTTCCTGATTGTAATCTTTGATCCTCAATAACTCCTCCTTTAAACTTGATTCATGACTTCTACGGATGTGAAAAGTCTTAATTACTTACAGGGTTAAACCTCGCGCTGCTTCTCTAGATATAAGGGTGACAAAATACCATGGATGCTCCTGAACAGATCTCAGTTGTTCAACTTTTAAACAATGAATCTTCTCCTCCTTGAATAGTTTGATCACTATCCTTCCTGAGCTTGAGTGCATGAGATAAATGGGATCTCTAGTGCCCTCCTGTGTGCTCCTCTGGCACTTTAAAGCTTTTGACTTAGAAATTTTCTAAGTCCCTCTTGATGAACACTTGTACTCGCTATCTCTTATGAGCTTTGTTCCTTGAGTTATTTCAGACCTCTGGCACACTCTTTGCATCCATGGAACTTCTAATAAATTCTTGGACTTAGATATTTTTGAAGAAAATATCCCTTATGCACTCCTTGAGTTTGTCTCCTCTGAAACTTATTCAACACTTAAACAAAGTGTTTTCCCGATGCACTCCTTGCACGGGTCTTCTCAAATATTTTCTCTCCTCTAAGAAATTGTGCACTCTCTAGACTTCAACTAAACAACTGTGCACTCCTTGCACTTCAACTGTAAATTCACGTTTTCTCTTTTGAGCTTCTAAGTCTATCTTGACTCGTCCTATGCTCTCCTTGCACCAAGAATATCAGAAGAGAAACAAATGGAACTTAGAGAAACATCAAATTTTTCCACACTTAACCATGAAAAACATATTCACGCATAAAATATACATAAACAGATCAAACACAAAGAGCATAAAGAAACATCACCTGTACACAAATAATTTAGATGAACACAACACCATGCATTTGGAATCAAACATCTCTGCTTGTATTCATTCAGTAAAATATGTACATAGACTCATACAACTCTCTGCAACTCTTCATAAGCTTCAACAACTCTCTCAACATCAATAGCAATAACATTCAACAACAATAAAAATATTCAACAACCTCATTTGGGCATACAATACATATATTTATACATGGAGAGGATTCATGAGCCTTCCCTCTAGAATACCTTAGAGATATCCTATCATAGTTAATTCATTCATCCACTAAGGACTATTACATTAAATGGAAATTACATTCAGATATGAGTCGATAGTCAATATATGTAAAACCTTATCTACTAATTAAAATGATTGCAATCCTTGGTGGCCTTATGTGATGGCTCAAGACTTAAAACATTTGAAAGCTTTAAATTACAATCCTTTCAAAATAGAAAAACGCGCCCTTCTTGGAATTCAAAAACAATTTGAAATTTGTGCGTTGGGTGCTGAGTTGTCCTCCACCTGGATTCTTTAAATGCTGATGGCGATGCTCTTGCATAAAAAAAAAACCAAGATATGGCTTCCTTGCTTCTGCACATGTATATCCTCCATATAGGTATATTAGTTATGATGAGAAAATGTGCAAGAATACAATCCCTATAAATACATACTATGGCTCCTTGGAATTTTCATTGGAAAGTGTACAGTTTTAGTTTCTTATCACAAAATAAATCCTTGAATGAATGATACGTTACGAAAAATCCATGCATGCTCCTTTGATTTCAATGGATAAGCTATATTTCTATTATTTTTGACCGATCTTTCATTTTATACCAGAAACTGCATAAGCTCAATAATAATTTAAAACAACTCAATGTGAACAAGCCATGTAACTATTCCGTAAAGCCCCTGGTTAATTTATTATTTGGTTTGACACTTAGTTTAAAATTAGGGACGTCTCAAGGGATATTTGACAGTTTGTTTGACACTTAGTTTAAAATTAGGGACGTGTCGAGGGATATTTGACAGTTTTTTTGAAATACGTGCATACATTAAAGAGAGATTAGTAATAGGATTTCTCCTACAATGATTCCTCCATTCCCAACCAAGAATTTACTTAATCAAATCAAAGATAAAATAGTCCAGGATAATATGTCTTTGAAGATGCTAGAGTAAGATAGTAAAAAACTTATGACAACCATAATGATAACTAATACATCAGAATAATAATTCTTTCTATTTGTCTATAGTACTGTACAAATCTAAACACTTATCAACTAGGATAACGATGCTTGCTTCATAATTTGATATGTAACTTTATTTTCATTTATTATATTTTAGCTTATGAAATTTAAGAACATATACTCCGCACTCCGCATGTCCACAAATCCGCACAAGTATAGGCATGAGAAAGAACTAATGAAATCTCAAGACAATGTGCATAAATTCTGCACCTCTGCACATGTATATCCCCTTCACAACAACACTTAGTATAATATTTATCAATGTTATAAATGCAAAACAATATTCTATTATTGATGACATTGATAACTATTTGAATTGTCGAGTTGCAGGAATGTATTTTCCTATTTATATTCAAGTTTAATAAATTTAACTTAATATTAAAGAAAAACTAATTAATTTAAGAACGCCAGAGAATTTCCAACAGACCAAATATCCATTGGGTAAAGCAAAAACAAACTACACAAAGCACCAAAGACATAGCTATGCGATGTGCACAATCAAAGATGCAGAACTATTTGAAATTGTAGATGCAAACATGTTGCCATGCATGATGCTGACCTGTACTTGTTCCTTGCAGAAGGATAACAAACATGACATCTTAACTACACTAAGTAAAAGTGTGCAGGTTGAACAATGATTCAAAATATTCTGACCAAATTCTTTCTCTACTATCAATCCCTATGTTGGTCCTCCACAACTATGTAGTCCATATAGCTATGCTTGGTCTAGTTAGCACTATCTATCTCTAAGCCCCGTTTGTCTTCAAAATAGACTAACATAATTCCTACTCTTTCCTTCTAAATCATAACAAATGAATTTACTATAAATCAATGATCTATCTTGCAAATTACATGGTTCGCACTCCACACCTCCACAAATCCACACCTCCACAAATCCACACATGTATAGGCCTAGAAAAGGACTAATAAACTCTGAAGAAAATGTGCATAGCTTATGCACCTCCGCATAGGTATACCCCCCACATAAAAACACTTAGTATAATAGTTATCAATGTTATCAATGCATAACAATATTCTATTATCGATAACATTGATAACTATTTGAATTATGGAGTTGCCAGAATGTATTTTCCTATTTATATTCAATTTTAATAAATTTAACTTAATATTAAAGAAAAACTAATTAATTTAAGAATGTTGTCACAGGGGTAGACCCAGGGTTCAACTCTAACAACACACCAACAAACCCTAACTATCAGCCCTTATGGTAGTACCTGCGAAGTAGATGAAGTCTCACCCGAAGTAGCAATAGGGGGGTTACAAGACACAAGTTTCTACAACCAGAGGAAATCCAATATGATTCCAGAACAACAACGCAGATAACCTAGATATTCTTAACAATATTATGCTTAACTTCCTGAAGTTAGTTATATATCTTATCTTCAGTAAGGAAAACTACAATGCAATAACAGTATAACAGATAGCAAATAAAACAACATCAACCACATAGAACAACAATATTTTACGTGGTTCACCCCCTCCCTAGGGATACGTCCACAAAAATATGTTTATTGATCAAATATATGAAAATATATAGTTCTATCTGCGCACTCAGTTGCAGATCCTTCTCTCTCTTCCTCTTTATTTCCTCTCCTTGCGCACCTAGCTGTAGAATAGATCTTCACACCTAGATGAAGACCCAAAATACAATAATATTCTAAAAATTGACACTTCTACATCCCAACATCACCACTCCCTCTCACCCTTCTAGACCTCTATTTATCATTCCATGAATCTTAGAAACCCTAGATCGAAGTCCAGGTGCCAATACCCTAGGGTATGAAAACCCTAGGTGCCATAACCCACATTTTAAGGACTTCACTGACCTATTCTTCCTTCTTCTTTGCGAGGTTCTCCAAATAACCCATTAGTCTCTTCTTCCGCTTGTTGACTTGTCCATGACCTATCTTCTTTGCTGCTTTTTCTTCGTTGATATTCTCTTTCAATGGTTTGATTTCCTTTACTTCATTCCTTCTTTTATGATTCTTTAACCAGTTTGACCCTTCCTCGTTTTGTGTGCCTTCTGCACACTTCATATTTTTTATTTATTCTTCCTTAATCTTCATTTTCTTCCATAATACCTGATCGAGGGCCAACATGCCCCCAACACTCACATGTGACTCATCCCAAGTCTCTGCAGGGTTGAGCCTTCTGTCTCACTTCAAATGCAGGCTACGTGGAACAGCTTGTGCTTTCTACTCTGTCCCTCCATATCGTGTGCAGACTGTATTTTTTGTGTCTAGTACCCAATTTCAACTGCACTTGGTACCTAGAACCTTCTTCCTTTTCTTTTATTGAGAGTTGCGATTTAACTAGTTGTCATAATACAACTTCAACCAACTTCCATTTACTAAACCATCCTTCCATTCTCCATTAAGAGTCTTCAACTATGTAGCTCCACCTTCTGTAACATAGGCAACCTTGAATGGTCCGAGCTAGTGTGTCCTAAACTTTCCTGAATGCTTCATGAGCTTGTTGTCGTATAAAAGTACCAAATCTCCTTGTTTAAATGCATTCTTCTTGATATGTCTGTCATGGTAAACCTTTTATCGTTATTTTTGTACCTACTAATGAAATCCTGCAATGAACCTGTCTTCCTCTAATTCTGTAAACTACAAGATCCTGTCTTGAACAACGCCGGTGTCATCTATACCTGTAAATGATGCAATTCTTAAACTAGGAACCAAATATTCCATAGGTACTACTGCTTCCAGGCCTTAAACTAACTTAAAGGCAGTCTGTGTTGTTATATTTTTGCAAGTAGTTCGATAAGTGCATAACACTGCTAGAATTCTCAAATCCAAATCATCTCTTTTAACACTGCAAATCTTAGTCAGTGTTGTATCCAAGATCTTATTGAAATATTTGACTATACCATTCACTTGTGGGTGGTATGGTGTGATCTTTTGATGGTGAACTTCAAACTCCTGGGTCAAGGCTTCAATAGTTTTGTTAATGAAGTGTGTGCCTTGACCACTCATAAGGATCTCCGGACATCCAAATTTGGTTATGATATCCTCAAATTTGAACCGCACAGCTGTAGCTGCACTACAATCCTTAACTGCTCTTGCTTCTTCCCATCTAGTCAAATACTCTACAACAGTGATAATGTATCGAGCTCCCATGCACTTTCCTTATGGGTTGATAGGTCCCACAAAGTCAATAGCCCATTTCTCAAATGCCTGTAAAGTTAACTGAGGAGCTAAAGGAATCTCATCCCTTATAGAAGGCTTCCCTATTCTTTGACATACATCGCAAGCTCTGTAGTACTCCTTATCATCTTTATGTAAAGTGGGCCAGTAGAGGCCAGCTCTGAGAAACTTCTATGATGTTTCTTTCCCTGCATAATGTCCTCCTGCGATGACTTTGTGTGCTTCTGCAAGGATCAATTGTCTTTCTGACTTCATAACACATCTTCTTAAGATATCATCTGGTCCCATCTTATATAACTGTCCAGCTATAAGTTGAAAATCTGCAGCATGGACTACCAACTGTTTCTTCTGAATAACTACATATTCGAGAGGTGCCATTCATGTGGACAGGAACTAGACTATCTCGACAAAGTGATCATCGACTTTTCTGATGGCCAACAACTGTGCATTTGGTAGTGTATCATCCAAATTGGTAGGTTCCTCTCCATGTTCTAACCTAGATAAGTGGTCAGGTCCCTTATTCATTCTTCCTGTCTTGACCACGATCTCAAAATCATACTCCTGGAATAATAGTATCCATCTACATATTATTCCCCCCAACACTAGCTTGTCTACTAAGTACTTCAATGCAGAATGATCAGTGAACATATTAAAATGTCCTCCCAACAAGTAGTGTGTAATTCATTGGTAGTATAATTTATTTTAGATGTAGAAAGCTTCCTGCTAGCAAAGGCTATAGGGTGGTCAATATCTCCTGCACATGGCTATGCTAAAAATGCTCCTAATGCAATGGATGAAGCATCAACATGAACATGGAATTTCTTACTCCAATCTGGGAAAACCAAAATAGGCGTAGTGACCATTTTCTCCTTTAGTGTGTCGAAGTTGTGCTGACATTCCTATGTCCATTGAAACTTACTATCCTTGTTTAATAGATTTTCCATGGGTGTTTTTATCTGTATGTAACCCTTAATAAAATTTCTATAATATCCAATGTATCCCAATGCAGTGCACAACTGTCAAACCGAAGTAGGAGGAGGTAGGTCGACAATGATAGAAATCTTGGAAGGATCTGTCGATAATCCCTATTTACAAAAAATGTTTCCTAACAACACTCCAAAAGGTGAGAAGAAAATGCACTTCTTCAAGTTCAGGGCAATCTGACATTGTCTGCACTTATCTAACATTAATCTCAAACATTCAATATGATCTTTCAGTAGACTAAAAATGGTCCAGTCATCAAAGTATGCCTCCAAAAACGTATGTAAAAATTCCTTAAATGATTTGACCACCACCCTGGAAAAGATGGTTGGTTCATTCTTCAAACCAAAAGGCATCACAATGTACTGAAAAGAACCCCATTATGTTGGAAATGTAGTCTTATTTCTGTCCTCCTCAAAAATTCTGATCTGGTGATAGCCTGAAAATCCATCTGTGAATGAATAAACTTCTTGTCCTCCTACATTATATATAACTTCATCAGTAAAAGGTGTAGGAAATGGATCATGTAAACATGCATCATTCAATTTCCTTAAATCTACACAGATTCTGATTTCTCCCGACTTCTTATCTTGGACCACCATAGGGCTGATCCATTCAGATTCTTCAACTGGTTCTATGATTCCTGCTTCTAGAATTCTATCTAATTCAATCTTAACTTTTTTCTTGTACTTGGGATTCAGTCTGTAAGGCCTCTGCTTGACAGGCCTTGCATATTCTTTCAAAGGAATCTTCATTTCTCCCATAGGTCATTTAATGCCTTTCATGTTTGTGAACTTGGTTGGAAACAAGTCCTGATACCCATGCAATAGTTCTGTAATCTTACTAATAGTAACATCATCTCAATACTCTCCAACATTTTCCAACTTAGGTTCTTGCTCTGTTCCAATATTGACTTTCCTAATTTTAATTGGCTGCCCAAAAAAGGTAATTCAATCCCTGACCCTTCTATATCTCTTTGTCCTTGAGTTTCTGAAATGTTCACATTCCTAGGGTCATCATCCTCATCAATATTAATATTATAAAAACCATGTAACCTCTGAAGAGGCACAGTCCATTCATGTTCTTCTTGTTCAAGAGGGAGGTTAGGTGCTTCCTCAAAGACCTTCTGTATTACAATTTGTAAAGCTTGATCTACTGTGGGGTACTGACTTTCAAATAGGAGCATAGCTATAAAGTTTTGGGTCATACCATACCAATCTGTAGTGGCTAAGTCCAGTTCTGCTTGAAGATACCATTTGGTAGGCGTAGTATCTAAGGTGTTAATGAACTTATGTACCCATTGTTCTTTAGGAATGTTTCTCTAGGATTCCTCACAACTTCGCACATGGTTCTTATGAAAATTATGAGCTGTGTATCAAAATTCGCAACCTTCATCTTGGTCTGAAAAGAGCACTAAAAACAAGGTGTGACATTGTCCCCATTCTGTGGTGTTCTTCTTGTGTGGTTCCCACCATCTAGCTGTTGTTTCTTTCAAGGCTTCATCTAGTGCCAACAACCTCTGTTGGATTGGTACAATTCCTTCAAATTTGAATAGAAATGTCTCTAAATTGTTAAAGCCATCAAATGTAGGAAGATTACTTAGAGACTTCATACATTCTGTTCTGTGAATTTTCCAATGCTTCTTTTGAATCTGAAGAACATGCACTTTCACTTTACCAACTTAGATTTCCATCTGCTGTAGGGCTATATAATCTTGTTGTCCTGCTATTAGTTTATAAATTTTCTCTAGCTCATAGGCGCATTCTTCTTCTCTTATAGGTTCTGTGTATCTGGGACCTTCATCAGGATCAAGAGGGCAATGACCCTAAGGCCATCACCTTCAAATGTCATTCTTCTCTTTTTTAGGTCAACAACAGTCAAATTGTTTAAATCCTAATCAATACACAATAACGCAGGATAGGGAAAATTATCATCAACAATATCAATCACTTCAAAGTATGAAAATGTCCTCACTCCGTCGATGTCTACAGGGACATGCCCTAGTCTTCTAAAGGGGCTCACTGCTTGTTGATTGGACATCCTGAGCCTAATAGGAGAGTAAATCAATTTAGGTTTTCCCATCAATTCCCAAGTCTGCTTCGTCATAACATTTACTTCTGATCCCAGGTCAAGGACCACATAGTCTATGTCGTAGTCTCCAATTTGAGAACTAAGGTGCAGTTCTTTGCTTGTCCTCCTTTTTCTATATATTTGATTCACATCTCTATTAAGCAGAGGATATACTCTTCCAATTTCATATTGTCTTATCAGGTGTTGTAGTTCCTACACAACTCTTTCATCTTTAATCAAATTAATACAAGTATACAAGAAGTCCACAAGCTTGATTACCTCTTTTCCCTGTCTAGGTAGGGAAGACTGATCAAATGCTGGAGGCATTTCACATTCCCTTACTTTTGGTTCTACCCTAGATGAAGAATCCTGTTCACCTACAAATTCTCTTCTTGCTTCTTCAAAAGTATGCTTTTCTTTCCTGGGATCAAACCATGGCACCTTCTCTGAAGCTCTTCTGATCCCTGATCCATATGTATTATTTCCTGGAGTCACCCCGTCTTCTCCTGTGACAACACCTCATCTAGTAATGATAGTGACTCTAGGTTCCTCCTCGCGATTTTTAGCTGATATTAGTTGGACTTGTTGGTTTCCACCCCGTCTTTCCTGAACTTTGGCTAACAATACTAGACAATATTCAATAACATGATCAAATGAATTACAGTAGTTACAAGCAAGGGTTCTAACAATCCCTTGCCAAATGACCTATATGGGCACATTTATAGAAAATAATATGGCCTCAACCTCGACCCATGCCTCCTCCTCGTCCTCTTCCTTTGAACCCACCACGAGGATTGAAGTTTTCTCTTCCTGGGGAATTGAACTATGCACCATTCCCTTCTTGTTGTAATTCTCCTTGAATTCTATATGCATCCCTTGAACTTTCATGCATGAGGTCATAATCCCTACAGTCCTTCTCATCATGCCCCACAGATTTGCAGAATGTACAATAAAGATTGGTGGGTGTCTGGACATATTTTTGCATATAATAACATTCACTAGGGCGATGTATAGCTCTACATACCTCGCACCATGTTAAAGTAGCCTTGTTCAAAGGGTTAGGAGCTCCAGAGGCCAAGTATTCATTAAATAAAGGACAATGCTCTTTGTCATTACCCTCTACTTTACATCTGATACACCATATGTCTTCTCTTTTCTCCTTTCCTTTATCTTTCTTCATTTCTTCAACCTGTAAAGATAAACTAGTTAATTGATTCAAAATATGACTCATACCTAGACTGGATTCTCCTATAGGGGCTGCTTCTAGTTTCATGGCAATCTCTAATGCCTCAGCCTGCGAAGCGACCTTTTGTTGCATCAGAGGAACTCTAAGGTGTGGCAGGAGGGAAACGATGAACCATTCCTTATGCTGTTTGTTTGGAATCTAAAAAATTAAATGGGCTGTCAAGGTATTAAACGTATGATCGAATTCCCAAATAGGTTCAGTTACCTTCTACTTGATTTCCTTAAACTATGTAATGCACTGCAACTCTGACTTAGGCTTCTTGAACTCTGCACTCAACACAGTTTTAATTTCAATCAGTGGTTTAGGCTGTACATATCCTGTAACAAACTTCATATACCAACTCAATGCAAGATCCCTCGGGGTAGTACTAAACTGATCTCTCTTAACAACTTCGTCAGTGACTTGCTTAATGCTCCATACAGTTTCGAATAAGAACCAGTGTTGGTCACGATCCTCAGATCCATCTCCTTCGAAAATGGGTAACCTCATTTCATCTGCCATGGATTTTCCTTGGTTTCTCGACTAAGTATGTACTAAACTTCTTGTAACAATACTCTGAGTGCTATGATTACTTTGATTACTTAATGCTGCTAAAACAATAAGAGGAGTAGTAATACTTACTTCAACAGTAGGTGCAGTCCCTGAAGTTTCTGGTTCTTCTCGGCGAAGTTCTTCAGTCTCTATTTCCTCTAAACTTGAGAACTCTGAATACTCTTTGTCTGATCACCCTGCTTCTTCTCCACTGTAGAAATATTCGTATTGTGCCAATGGCCTGTAACTCTACTTAAACAAGTTCGCAAGAGGAACCTTTCTGAATGATCTCCCACTGCGTGTGTGTCCAGCCTCTGCATCACTGTAACTGTCTAAATTTTTGAATGTTAGCTTTAAAATCCAACTGATTACTGTATCTTTAGGATATTTCTCTGATGCAATAGCATCTTAATCTTCAATTTCAAAAAGTGTAGAAACTTTCCTCTAGGTCCCTTGAAGAAATACCTCTATGCTTGACTATATGATTCTAATCCATCGATAGCAAATTCAGTAATGTATCCTCCAATAGTGCTATCAAACCAGAGATACACTGCTCTAGACACATCGTTTTCGACTTTCTTCACTTTCTTAATCAACACCACTTTCCAAACCACAGGTGGTCTAGATCTGATTTCAAACTGAGTGTCTTCTAGTCTGGCTAACCACTTATACAACTCTTGATGAAATCCAACAAATAAAATCTCGTGCACATCAATAAAGATGTACCTTTCCAACCAGTCTTTTGTACTAATGCTAGGGTTCTTGTTCTAGGATATGAAAAAGTCCCTTTCTTTTTCTTCTATCCACTTCTGAATCTCTGTCTTTGATGGAAACCACCTTGACATTCCCTCAAGAAGATCCTGGTCCCGACAATGGAACCATTTATTGGAATAGGGGTAGACCCAGGGTTCAACTCTAATAGGGCACCAACAAACCCTAACTACTAGCCCTTATGGTAGCACCTGCGAAGCAGATGAAGTCTCACCCAAAGTAGCAATAGGGGGGTTGCAGGACATATGTGTCTAAAACTAGAGGAAATACAAGATGATTCCAGAACAACAATGCAGATAACCTAGAGATTATTAACAATATTATGCTTAACTTCACGAAGTTAGTTATATCTCTTATCTTCGGTAGGGAAAACAACAATGCAATAATAGTATAACAGATAGAAAATAACACAAAATCAACCACATAGAACAACAAGATTTTACGTGGTTCACCCCCTCCCTAGGGTTATGTCCACAAAACTATTTTTATTTATCAAATATATGAAAATATACAGTTCTGTCTACACACTCAACTGCAAATCCTTCTCTCTCTTCGTCTTTATTTCCTCTCCCTGCGCACCCAGCTGCAGAATAGATCTTTGCACCCAACTGAAGACCCATAATAAAATAATATTCTAAAACTTGAAACTTCTACATCCCAACATCACCACTCCCTCTCACTCTTCTAGACCTCTATTTATCATTCCATGACTCTTAGAAACCCTAGACCAAAGACTAGATGCCAAAACCCTAGGTGTTGAAAACCTTAGGTGCCATAGCCCGCATTTTAAGGACTTCACTGACCTGTTCTTCATTCTTCTCCGCAAGGTGCTTCAAAGCACCCATTAGTGTATTCTTCCTCTTTCTGACTTGTCCATGATCTATATTATTTGTTTCTTTGTCTTCCTTGATCTTCTCTTTCAATGGTTTGATTTCCTTTACTTCATTCCTTCTTTTATGCTTCTTTAACCACTTCGACCCTTCCTCGATTTGTGTTTCTTATGCGCTCTTCTTACTTTGTCTTTCTTCTTCCTTAATATTCACTTTCTTCCATAATACCTGACCAAGGGCCAACAAAGAAATCCAAATAATTTCCAACAGACCAAATTTCCACTGCACGACGTAAAACCAAACTACACAAAGCACCAAAGACATAGTTATGCGATGTGCACAATCATGGATGCATAATTATTCGAAATCACAGCTCCCAAAGTGTCACCATGCGAGATGATGACCTGTATCGGTTCTTGACAAAAGTATAGAAAATCACAACATCGTAACTACACTAAGTATAAGTATGCAGGCTACACAAGGATTCAAAATAGTTTGACTGAATGCTTGCTTTATTATCAGTCCCTATGCTAGTCCTTCACAGCTATGAAGTCCATATAGTTATACTTGGTCTACTTAGCACTATGTATCTTTTAGCCCTGTGAATATTCAAAATAGACTGACACAATTCCTACTCTTTCCTTCTAAAACATAGAAAATTAATTTACTATAAATCAATGATCTATATTACAAATTACTTTTCTTATCACAATTAGCGATGTGGAACCATGTGAAATGCGGAAGTGCGAAAGTACAACAATGTGTGAGGAAAAAGTGTGCCAGTTCTCCACACAAAGACTAAAACACAACAATTACT
>SNQJ01S0137686.1:0-16778 GCA_010110895.2 Picea sitchensis | reverse complement strand
AATAGATCTTTGCACCCAACTGAAGACCCATAATAAAATAATATTCTAAAACTTGAAACTTCTACATCCCAACATCACCACTCCCTCTCACTCTTCTAGACCTCTATTTATCATTCCATGACTCTTAGAAACCCTAGACCAAAGACTAGATGCCAAAACCCTAGGTGTTGAAAACCTTAGGTGCCATAGCCCGCATTTTAAGGACTTCACTGACCTGTTCTTCATTCTTCTCCGCAAGGTGCTTCAAAGCACCCATTAGTGTATTCTTCCTCTTTCTGACTTGTCCATGATCTATATTATTTGTTTCTTTGTCTTCCTTGATCTTCTCTTTCAATGGTTTGATTTCCTTTACTTCATTCCTTCTTTTATGCTTCTTTAACCACTTCGACCCTTCCTCGATTTGTGTTTCTTATGCGCTCTTCTTACTTTGTCTTTCTTCTTCCTTAATATTCACTTTCTTCCATAATACCTGACCAAGGGCCAACAAAGAAATCCAAATAATTTCCAACAGACCAAATTTCCACTGCACGACGTAAAACCAAACTACACAAAGCACCAAAGACATAGTTATGCGATGTGCACAATCATGGATGCATAATTATTCGAAATCACAGCTCCCAAAGTGTCACCATGCGAGATGATGACCTGTATCGGTTCTTGACAAAAGTATAGAAAATCACAACATCGTAACTACACTAAGTATAAGTATGCAGGCTACACAAGGATTCAAAATAGTTTGACTGAATGCTTGCTTTATTATCAGTCCCTATGCTAGTCCTTCACAGCTATGAAGTCCATATAGTTATACTTGGTCTACTTAGCACTATGTATCTTTTAGCCCTGTGAATATTCAAAATAGACTGACACAATTCCTACTCTTTCCTTCTAAAACATAGAAAATTAATTTACTATAAATCAATGATCTATATTACAAATTACTTTTCTTATCACAATTAGCGATGTGGAACCATGTGAAATGCGGAAGTGCGAAAGTACAACAATGTGTGAGGAAAAAGTGTGCCAGTTCTCCACACAAAGACTAAAACACAACAATTACTATAAATCAATGATCTATCTTGCAAATTACATGATCCACACTCTACACCCCCGCAACTCCACAAAGGTATAGGCCTGCAGAAGGACTAATAAACTCTGAAGACAATATGCATATCTCCCACACCTCTGCACAAGTATATCCCTTGCACAACAATACTTAGTCTAATAGTTATCAAGGTTATCAATGCATAACAATATTCTATTATTGATAACAATGATAACTATTTGAATGGTGGAGTTGCGGGAATGTATTTTCCTATTTATATTCAATTTTAATAAATTTAACTTAATATTAAAGAAAAACTAATTAATTTAAGAACGATAGAGAAATTCCAACATACCCATACCCATACCCATTGCGCGTTGAAAAAACAAGTTGCACAAAGGACCAATGACATAGCTATGCAGTATGCATAATCATGGATGCACAACTATTCGAAATCACAATTGAAAAAATGTTTCCATGTGGGACGCTCACTTGTACCGGTTCCTTGTAGAAGGATCTAAAACACAACATCTTAACTACACTAAGTATAAGTGTGCATGCTGCACAAGGATTCAAAATAGTCTGATCGAATGCTTGCTCTATTATCAGTCCCTGTGTTGGTCCTTTGCAGCTATGCAGTCCAAATAGCTATACTTGGTATACTTATAACTATGTATCTCTAAACCTCATGAATCTTCAAAATAGACTAACATAATTCTTGCTCTTTCCTTCTAAATCATAGAAAATGAATTTACTATAAATCGATTATCTATCGTGCAAATTAATTTTCTCATCACAATCAATGATGCAGAACCATGTGAAATGTGAAAGTGTGAAAGTACAACAATGTGTGTCAGTTCTCCACAGAAAGCCTAAATATAAGCAGCCCCATGTAGACAAAGAATAGATACACGCCAATGCTAAAACAAAAGCAATATGAAACATCTGTACAAGCATTGGAACAATGCATTTCTTGCATGAGGATATAAAATAGTATGTGTGATTTCTTCACAAAACAAAATAAGAATCGCTTCAAATTATCCTCACAAAAATTGAGAACGGACCCAATGTTCATTGTTCTAGGGAAAAAACATGTACAAACAAAATAAAAGACAACCATGTCAGATGCCAACAAATTGTCAAAGAAAACCTTAACTCGCTTAAATCACATCTGATAAAAAAACAAATAAATTAGCAAGCGATTTTGACCAACAACACAACAAAGCTAATTGAGATACACTTGAAGGTATTTCCCTGTACACCTTTCACTGTTTTATGTTCACACAGATACTTTAAGTGCAGGAACAAGATCTAGTAAAACACCAGAACAAATTCCAACAAAAAACAACACTTGCACTATGCATCACGCATATAATATTAGACAAAAAACACACAACCTAATTGCACCCTCATAACAAACATAACTGAATATTCATATCTGCAAACACAAAATAAGAACTAATTTCTAATCTTCCTTTCCATATAGCATCCAATGCACAATATTTCTTACCCTATGACATAGATTTGCATAAGCCCAACACCACAAATCATGCAACTCCCAACACACAACACTTGAACATTGTCAACACCTTTGTCCTTCTGAATGCCTTTCTTTCCTGTCAATATTTTATTGTCTTCGATGATCACACTTTTCTATAAGAAACCAAGACCTGCTTAAATCACCTCTACAAAGAAAAGAAAACAACAATCGACTATTTCAACCAACAACAGAGCATAACTAAATGCACCATGCAAAATAACAATTAGTTTCTAATATTCCTAGCAATATAGCACGTAGTGCAGAGGATTTCTTATTGTCTGACATAGATTTGCAAATGTCTAACACCACAACTCTTGCAAATCACAACAAACAACACGCCTTTTTCACTTGTCAACCTTTAATTGTCTTCATCCTGCACACTCTCTGCAACAAACTGGTACATGTATATCTCCCGCACAACAACACTTAGTCTAATAGTTATCAATGTTATCAATTCATAACGATATTTTGTTATTGATAACATTGATAACTATTTGAATTGTGGAGTTGTGGGAATGAATTTTCCTATTTATATTCGATTTTAATAAACTTAACTTAATATTAAAGAAAAACTAATTAATTTAAGAACGCCAGAGAATTTCCAATAGACCAAATGACCACTGCGTGACGCAAAAACAAATTGTACAAAGCACCAAATACATAGCTATGTGATGTGCGCAATCATAGATGCATAATTATTCAAAATCACAGTTGCAAAAGTGTCACCATGCGACACACTAACCTGTACCGGTTCCTCGGAGAAGGGTAAAAAACATAACATCTTAACTACACTAAGTATAAGTGTGCATTCTACACAAGGATTCAAAATAGTTTGACCGAATGCTTACTCTATTATCAGTCCTTATGTTGGTCCTCCACACCTATGCAGTCTAGATAGCTATACTTGGTCTGCTTAGCATTGTATATCTCTAAGACATGTGAATCTTCACAATAGACTGACATATGACCTCTCTTTCCTTCTAAATCATAGCAAATGAATTTACTATAAATCGATGATCTATCTTGCAAATTACTTTGCTCATCACAATTAGTGATGCAAAACCATTTGAAATGCAAAAGTGTGAAAGTACAACAATGTGTGACGACAACGTGTGCCAATTCTCTGCACAAATCCTAAAGATAGAAAACCCCATGTAGACGAAGAATAGATACACAACAATTCTAAAACATAAGAAATATGAAACATATGTACAATAATTGGAACAATGAATTGCTTGCATGAGGATAAAAAATAGTCCATGTGATTGCTTTGTAAAAAAAATAAGAATAGCTTCAAATTATCCTCACAAGAACTTAAAACAAACCCAATGTTCACTGTCCCAAGAAAAAACTGTGTACAAACAAAAGAAAAGACAACCATGACGGATGCCAAAAAATTGTCAAAGAAAACCCTAACTCGCTTAAATTGCATCTGATAAATAATAATAATAATATCCAACCATTTTGACCAACGAATCTAATTTCACTACGCTCGAAGGTCTTTCCCTATTGATCCAGAATGGATCCAAGAACCAAAATGGGTCCAGGAGGCCTAAAAATCAAATTTCTTAGAATGGATTCAAAACGGGCATGTGCATAAGCCTTGTCGTTACAAACCCAACACAACTTGAATCAGCTCAAATAGACACTGTATGCGAAATATATCATGGTCTGTTCGTTTTTCCAAACATGCAATTTTTTTGATGACAATACAGTTTGTACAATGCTGACATGGAATCTAACTATACAGACCATACGTCCGTACATGTGATGTGGCAGTGATGTTGACTAGACTGGCAGGATTTCAGGGTGGACACGTGGGCAGACAGGTGGTCGAATTGGAGTTTGACACGTGGAATATTACTTGGCGAATAACATGGTGCCACGTGGCCCAGTCTTGGGTTTCCATGTGGCACCCCTCTATTGGTTGGTAGTTACAAAAATTGTATGGACTCCCAGGGAGTCGAACCCGTGACCTCTGATCTGGGTGGTGAGTGCTTTGGCAGGGTCGGGCTACCAACCCGCCCACTTTGTTTCTTGTTTAACTATAGTGGTAATTAAATATTTAATCTTGCACAAAAATTCGTTCGACGGAGTTAAGGGTTGGGGCCTAGCCCCAACCCCGAAACTACCATATGACCTTTATATATGACCACTACCATATGCTATACAGTTTAAACTGTTCACGTGGTTTGTGCATACGACTCAGCCCCCCGTCGCTTGCCATATAACCACCCCATATGACTTGGACCTCCAAGCTATAACACAAATATTTGGGGATGGCGCCCAGTCAGTTGGGCTAGACTACCAACCAAGGGAGCGTGACCAGGTGCAGGAAACCAAAGGCTATAACTGTTGCGGGCATGTGGAGCATTAGAACCAGAACACATGGCCACACATGTGACCAAGGATCGGGACTTAAGGGGCTAGACCGGTGCGCCAGCCTAGACCAGGGCCATATGACAACGCCCCATATGCTCAGGGGCCTGGAGAAAAGGGGCTAGGCCTTGTATTTTTTCAATTGTGGTTTTTTTGACCTTATATTATGATTTTTATGGTTATTTTAGCCAGTTTTGAGAGATTTTGGCTAATATTGGAGGATCTGGAGCCCCTTTTGAGGCCATATATTGGGGGGAAGTTGGAAGTTTGTTTCCAACTTCAATCCTATATAAACCAGAGGTTCTTTTCATCCTAGAGAAGAGGTTCATAATAGGAAAATGCTGAAGAATTGAAAATCCAAATCCATTTTTATGCAAGGAAGCCATTGAGGAGAGCAGCTTTGCGGGCCATTTCTGGGAGCTTTGTTCATTTGTTTTTAGTGCCGTCAGTTTTGATGGGTTCTTGAGATCTAGAAGAACAAAACCATATCATTTTGTAATCCTTTTGGCACTTTTATGATGTACGTTTGAAGCTTTGAAGAGAAATAAGAAAGCCTCACCCACTGAGACAAAGGCCCAGAGACGTAGGCAAGATTGCCGAACTCCATTATCAACTATGTTGTTTATGGTTTTCAGTTTCTTCATGCTTATTTCCAGATTTGTATATTGATTTATGGATTCCATGTTTCATCATTAATTCTTCCTCTTTCATTAAATTCCTAAATGGTTAATGAACACATGTTTTAAAACTCAACCATAGTCTTTAGAAGATCTTTTCAGATCAAGTGGTATCATAGCTAGTTGACAATTGGTTTTTGAGTTTGCATGATTACCAGGGAAAAGCTGAATTGTGGTGGAGGTGAGCTTGTTGAAGAGAATCTTGAGATTGGATCGAGAAAGAGAAATTCTCAAAGTGAGAAGATGGCATTAGAAGAGGGACTTTCTCATGACGAGAAAGAGTTTCTAAAGACTTTCTTCTCCATGTTGGAGATGATGATAGTTTTATATGAGGATTAGTTGGAACGAAAGAGACTGATTCTAGGTGAATCTTCAAAGGTTAAAAGTGAATAAGGAGAGGATCCTCCTCAAACTACTCCTTTACCTCCTTCTTCTCCATCAACTTCTTCTTCTTCTTCAAGTTCAAGTTCTAAATCCACTGCAAGAAAAAATTCCCATAAACATAAACATGAAATGCCTTTTCTTAAGCTTGATGTGAAATTTAAATTACCCATGTATGATGGTGAAGTCAATGTAGAGAGGCTTGACAACTGGGTTAGACAGATGGAAGTTTATTGCAGTATGCAACAAATCAAGGATGAGGCAACTCAAATCAAGATGCCATCGCTTCAACTTGTAGGCACAACATTCATCCCGTGGCAAAGAAAGTTGAAAAATGGCACACAACAAGTGGGTAATGTATTTCCATCATGGGAAGTTTTTGTTTCTGCACTTAGAAAACAATTTTATCCTTTGGGTTATAAAGAGAAGGCTTTAATTGAATGGAAAGGTCTTAAACTAAGAAAGGGACAAACAGTGCAAGAATACATAGATGAATTTCGTAAGATGGCATTGATGTTAGACATTCCTTTACATACCCAAGAAACTCTTATGAAGTATATAGGAGGTTTACTTGCACATATTTGTAACATTGTATTTATGTTTGGACCTACTAATATTGATGAGGTTTCTGTTCATGAAACATACATTGAGGTAGGGAAAATAGGCATTGGTGTATCAGGGGAATCGTCTTCGATAAAAGATGACAAAAGGAAGTGGAATGGCAAGAAAGAAAATTCAGTGGCCAGAAAGGAAGAGAATCCCTCTTGCAAGCATTGCAAGAAAGAAGGGCATGATGAGGACCATTGTTGACAAGTGAATCCCAAGAAGAGACCGAAGTGGTTCAAAGAAAGGAAAGGGAGGAAAACAGTTGCAGCGACAACACAACCAACATACTTGGGATCAGATTTGGGTGATGAATCTAAAATCTCAACGGTTGGTTTGACATGTAAAATTGGTGATGGATTTGATTATAGAAGTAAATTGTTTCACATAAGGGTTGTAATGAGGCATACTAAGGTTGACACATTGATAGATAGTGGATCTCAATCTAACTTGATTTCAGAGGAAGTTGTTAAACAATTGGGATTAAACACTCAGATGCATCATAAACCTTACTCACTTAAATGGATAAGCAACAATCATAAATTGCACATAACAAAGCAATGCACATTAAAGTTTGCAATTTTATCTAAGTTTGTGGATGAGGTAACATGTGATGTGGTGCCACTAAATGAATGTGGAATGGTCTTAGGCAGTCCTTATTTGTATGATCGCAAAGCAGTCTTCTACAGGGAACATAATCAATATCACTTAATCAAAGCAGGAAAATAATATGTTGTACGTGCTCATCATTTAAAGGAAAATCAATCTCTTCAAACAATGGAACAATTAATAAAGGCAACTCATGCAAGAAACATACCTATAATTGTCCCAAATCAAGTAATTTGTCTTAAGCAAGAACATGAGATGATTGTGGAATGGAAGTTCAATCATACTATGCTTCAAGATAAGCTAATTTCATGGAAATACTATAAACATATTAGATTGTTTGCAGTCATATTTCTGATGTTATCATTAGTAATGTTGTCAACATGGATGATAGTGGATTCAGTAAGATGTGACAGAATACAAGTGGCTAACAATATGTTGTCAATTATCATGGTTGTGTTATAGTTGATCTTGATGAGATAGGTGCACAGGACAAAGTTTAAAGACAGAGAACAAGTGGGGTGGCCTATCCCACACTTTATGACTGGTTAGTATCCTTTTGGAGGACCAAAAGGTCTTTAGTGGGGAGGTGTGATCCATAATGGATCTAAAAACCAAAATGGGTCTAGGAAGGCCTAAAAATTAAAGTGCTTAGAATGGATTCAAAATGGACGTGTGTGTAGGCCTCGTCATTATGAACCCAACACAACTTGAACGGGCTCAAACAGACACCGTATGCAAAAAATATCGCGGTTTGTTCATTTTGCCAACAGGTAATTTTTTTTATGATTGTACAATCCGTACAGTGCTGACGTGACAACTGACTGTACAGGCCGTACGGTTGTACATGTGACATGGTAGTGATGTTGACTAGACTGGAAGGATGACATGATGGACACATGGGTAGACAAGTGGTCAAATTGGAGTTTGACACATGGCATATTAGTTGGCGAATAGCATGGTGCCACGTGGCCCAATCTTGGGCTGCCACATGGCACCCCTCTATTGGTCGACGGTTGGAAAAATTGTATGGACTCCCGGGGAGTCGAACCCATGAAATTTGGTCTGGGCGGCAAGTGCTTTGGCAGGGCCGGGCTACCAGCCCGCCCACTTTATTCCTTGTTAACTATAGTGGCAATTAAATATTTAAGCTTGCACAAAAGTTCGTTGGGTGGAGTTAAGGGTTGGGGCCTAGCCCCAGCCCCGACACTACCATACGACCTTTATATATGACCACTACCATATTCTATAAGGTTTAAACTGTTCACGCGGTTTGTGTATACGACTCAACCCCCCAACGCTTACCATATAACCACCCCATATGACTCGGACCTCCAAGCTATAACGTAGATATTTGGGGATGGCACCTGGTCAATTGGTCTAGCCCGTTGACCAAGGGCACATGACCAGACGTAGGGAACCAGGGGCTATAACAATTGCAGGCACATGGAGCATTAGAACCAGGACACATGGCCACACACGTGATCGCGGGTCGGGACTTAAGGGGCTAGACTAGCACGCCAACCTAGACCATGACCCATATGGCAGCGCCCCAGATGCCCAGGGGCCTGGTGAAAAGGGGCTGCACCCTATATTTGTTCAATTATGGTTTTTTTTTACCTTATATTATGATTTTAATGGTTACTTTAGCCAGTTTTGAGAGATTTTGGCCAATATTGGAGGATCTGGAGCCCTTTTTGAGGCCAAATTTTGGGGGAAAGTTGGGAGTTTATTGCCAACTTCAAGCCTATATAAACCATAGGTTCTTGGAAGCCTATAGGAGAGGTTCAAAATAGGAAAATTTTGAAGAATTGAAAATCCAAAGCCATTTTTATGCAAGGAAGCCATTGAGGAGAGCAACTTTGTGGGCCATTTTTGGGAGCTTCGTTCATCTGTTTTTAGTGCCGTTAGTTTTGATGGGTTCTTGAGATCTAGCAGAACACAACTAGATCAGTTTGTAATCCTTTTGGAACTTCTATTATTTACTTTTTAATCTTTGAAGAGAAATAATAAAGCCTCACCCATTGAGACAAAGGCCCAGAGACGTAGGCGAGATTACTGATCTTCGTTATCAACTTTGTTGTTTACGGTTTATTGTTTATTCATGCTTATTTCCAGATATGTATATTTATTTATGGCTACCATGTTTCATCATTAATTATTCATCTTTCATTAAATTCCTAAATGGTTGATGAACACATGTTTTAAAACTCAACCATAGTCTTTAAAAGATCTTTTCGGATCACCTATACACCTTTCATTTTTTTCCACTCACATAATTACTATATCCATAGGAACAGGATCCAATAAAACACCAGAACAAACTCCAACAAACCACAACACTTTCAGTATGCATCAAGCATATACTATCAGACAACAAGAACACAACCTAATTGCATCTACATAACAAACATAACTGAATATTCATATATGCAAACACAAAATAAGAACCAGTTTCTAATCTTCCTTTCCATATAGCACCCAATGCACAAGATTTCTTACCCTATGATACACATTTGCAGAAGCCCAGCACCACAACTCATTGTTGTGAGTGGGAAATCCCTCTATGAACTAGCACTTAGGGTTTTATTATGCCTGCATAAAAGACCTAAAGATTCCTACTTTCTACCATTGTCCCGGACCTAATCCCCATTATTCTTAAGCAAATACGTAGTTAAGAAGATCAAGTGAGCATACCTTATTTCGGGCATTTGATATCGATCCTTCTTCACACTTGATCGCTCTTTGACTATATCTCTCCTCCCAAGGCTGACCTGCATTCACACAAGGCTGACCTGCATTCACACAAGACAAACAAAGAAATCCACATGCATTTGATCTACAGATTAATGGGTTAGAGATTCAATCAACATGTATGCAATAAACCATGAAAACCTCATATGGTGGGACGAGAAAAGTACTTCTTTATTATTAACTTAAACAAATCAACTTACAATGATGAAGCTGACCACTGCTCCACAAACCTGGTCTTGGGATCCTCTTCAACTGTCCTCCAACTTCTTCTCTCTATATTTCTCTTTGCACAAGGATGGCTAAAGGTTGGGACAAAGGGAATGCACAATCGTGTATAGTTTCTTTACTATGATTCTCCTCTTCCAAATGGGACCCCTAACCCTTCTTTTATAGGCTAGAAGAAGATAGGTATTTGGTCGAACCTTCAGCCATGCATGGACGAAAGTTTTAGTTAACTCACCCAAAGCTGTGTGTTCTGTCAGCAACCAGGGATGATTTTAGGGGCTAAATTTCACTCATGGGCTAATTTTCCATAGTTTTTCCAAAAATGAGATTCGCTATTTTAAAAATGATTCGCCCAAATTCTATAGGATAAAATTATTTTACCTTAAAAATCGCCAAAAATTTATAAAAACTATATTAAATACTTAGAAATTTGAATATTTTTACAAAAATATCGCCAAACATTTATAGTTGGCATATGAAGGATTAGTAAGATTCACCAAGGTTTCTATATTTTAAAATAAATTTCCATCCTTAAAATCATCCCTGTCAGCAACTTTCCTTTTTTCGTGCTTTTGTAGGTACACGCGGGCTATCTTGGGTCAGCTAGCGTGTACATGCATGCAGTAATGGAGCAGGGCGCGTGGGCCTTTATAAAAGGGGTTTTTAAGAAGAGTTGTTCAACAGTGTTTTGGAAAAGAAGGAATTTGAGATGTCCTGATGCCAGGTAAGCATGTCTGGTGAAAATTAGGGTTATGACAGATGCCCCCTAATGTGTGAGGTCAGAAGAGCATCTGATGGCCGAAATACATTAACAATATTCACCAATGTGCGGAACAAGTGAGCCCAGGGACCAGAAATTGGGAGGTGCCGTCTGCAAAAATAATAATTGTCTCATCGAGGCGGGCATACCCATGCTCGGGATAAATTAAAATCATGGCTACCAATCAACACAATGTAGATCCATGTCATATAACTATATAAATTGTAGCCACGAGCAATACACAATGGAGCTACATCTTGAAATCAAAAAGATATATGTGTAGAGTATCCATCTTCTTAGAATCTGATAAGGCCTGATAACTGGAGATGAGGTCTTCAGAGCTTGAGCAACAACATCAAAATATTCAAAACTCAGGTAGGAGTAAAATATGAGTGTACGACTTCACTACCCAGAGGTCTTCGACTGCTCGTTGGTCATGGACTAGAGAATCTTGATGATCAGACTGAAGGCTTCATTGATTTTGAACAAAGACTTGATTGGACGTGCAGGATGGCCGGGTATGAGGGAAAGAGACAAACTGCAGAGGGGCCAACTCAGGCTTGGTAAAAAATTCCCTTGGATAATAGCACGACAAATGATGAGACTCAGGCAACATGGCATTAACATAAGTTTACGAGGCAGGAGGCAACGCAAACTCTCCATATGTTTGGAAGAATAACCAAATGGAAGGAGAACACAACTCTATGTAGCGAGATCAACTTCCTAAGGTCGTATTAAATCCCAGAGTTTGACAAACAAACAGACACATGTTCTTTATCCAAAGGCAACTCATTATGCTGCCAATAAAGAAAATACTTTTCCTTTCCTCTTTTTGGGGTATATTTGATTTTTTTGTCTTTTTCAATAATTTTGGAAAAAGAATANGTGAGGTCAGAAGAGCATCTGATGGCCGAAATACATTAACAATATTCACCAATGTGCGGAACAAGTGAGCCCAGGGACCAGAAATTGGGAGGTGCCGTCTGCAAAAATAATAATTGTCTCATCGAGGCGGGCATACCCATGCTCGGGATAAATTAAAATCATGGCTACCAATCAACACAATGTAGATCCATGTCATATAACTATATAAATTGTAGCCACGAGCAATACACAATGGAGCTACATCTTGAAATCAAAAAGATATATGTGTAGAGTATCCATCTTCTTAGAATCTGATAAGGCCTGATAACTGGAGATGAGGTCTTCAGAGCTTGAGCAACAACATCAAAATATTCAAAACTCAGGTAGGAGTAAAATATGAGTGTACGACTTCACTACCCAGAGGTCTTCGACTGCTCGTTGGTCATGGACTAGAGAATCTTGATGATCAGACTGAAGGCTTCATTGATTTTGAACAAAGACTTGATTGGACGTGCAGGATGGCCGGGTATGAGGGAAAGAGACAAACTGCAGAGGGGCCAACTCAGGCTTGGTAAAAAATTCCCTTGGATAATAGCACGACAAATGATGAGACTCAGGCAACATGGCATTAACATAAGTTTACGAGGCAGGAGGCAACGCAAACTCTCCATATGTTTGGAAGAATAACCAAATGGAAGGAGAACACAACTCTATGTAGCGAGATCAACTTCCTAAGGTCGTATTAAATCCCAGAGTTTGACAAACAAACAGACACATGTTCTTTATCCAAAGGCAACTCATTATGCTGCCAATAAAGAAAATACTTTTCCTTTCCTCTTTTTGGGGTATATTTGATTTTTTTGTCTTTTTCAATAATTTTGGAAAAAGAATAAAATAATGTTATGTTACAAAGGAGGAACGAGTGTTGCAAACATACAAGTTCAGGGTGCAGGGGCAAGACTAATGTTCAAAGTAAGGACACTCGGGAAAAATCCTCCAGGGGCCAAAGGTGTCAAGATGCAGAGGCAAAGTGCTATAGGGCTTGCGTATAAGTTATGCTTTAGATGGTTCAGTTGAGAGCAACATGAAGCCAGCATTAGGCCAAAGACGCGGGTATGAAAATGTGATTAATACAACAAACAATGGTAACATCCTTCAATGTGAATTTAACAAGCCCATAGAAGGTAAGCTCGATGTTTTTTCATATTTAGAAAGCCTGAAAAAACGTAAAAGGAGACTCCACTGGGGTACATTTTTCGAAGGTAGTCTAGTCGGTTCAAAAAAGGGGTAAACTAGCACTGAAAATATGTCTATTCAAAACGATTTTAATAAGTGTGATAAAGACAAGATCACTCGACCATTTTTTCATTTTTAAGGAGTCTAAAAAAAACTTAACTATGGACTCCGTCAGGAATGTTCTTCTGGACCATTTTAACGAGTGTGAAAGAATAAGGTCACTCGACGATCTTTTGAATTTTAGGGAGTCTGAAAAGAGCTTAACTATGGACTTCGTGGAGGTTCCTTTTTCGTACATTTAGTCCCTTAGGCCCGAGAAAGGGTTAAAATGATACTTGAGAGTACTCTTCTAGAGAACTGAAGTTCCTTAGAGTATACCTTTGTTCGTATAGTTGACCGTCCAGACCGAAAAAAGGGTAAACTACCATTGGACAGACGTGACTTCAAATTTCAGTTTAACGAGCGTAAAATGCCACAAGATCGCTCGACAATATTTTCATGTTTAGAGGGTCTGAAAAGGGCTTAAAAGAAGACCCGTTATGCTTTTTGGGAGTCCCAAGGGTGAGGTAAAGAGTGAAAAGGAATCATGCAAATGAGGCTCAAACTCGTAATCAGGAAAAAACAATAAGGACTCCTGAGCCTACATTCATTAGAGACATCATGGACACCTGTTGACGGGCGAAATTGACCGCTCGTCAATTGGAGGGGTGGATCCGGTCCGGGGTTGTCTAAATAACCCAAGCCGTTTGTATTAATCCACTCCGACGGGTTTAGCGGCTCCGTTGGCCGATCTAAGTCCTAGGAAAGTGAAAAAACTAAGCTAAAGAAACTAATCTAAGTGAAAAAACAACTACTGCAAACTATATACAAATCTAAAATATATATACAATTTACTAACTAATATTATAAAACAATAATTCTACTTATTAAATGTTCAGTTATCAATAAAATTAATTCTTGATTATATATACAGTATTTACAATATACAAATTTTGATCGAAATCTGCAAAAATCATATGTGAATTGTCTAACGACAACAAAGCTAGCATTTTGGATTTTTATAACTTTTATGAAATAGAAATAAAACAACAACTATCTAACTAAGAAATAAAAGTAATAATTTGTACTATATATCTATCTAAACTACAGAGAATGCTCAAATTAATTGACTATTAAATTGTAAATAACAAACTGACCTGAAGTAACGTTTCCTATTTGTCCTGTGCATAGTACTCGATTTAGTTGTTTGAAGGGGGAAACCTGCACCAGATTTTGCAAAAGCTCCTCGTAAACAGGAAGCAGGGACGCTCTTGAATACGAATGACAGAACAAACAAGAGATATAGCAACAACAATTTTATAGTTTACAGATCATCACATTAAGATAAATCTTGCTGCCAAGATATGTACATGATTGTTCATTTAACCAAGAAGATTAACCTTCTGTTCATTAAATTAAAACAGGGTAATTGCTGTAAATAAAATGAGATACATCAAATATGAACAATAGTTAAAACATATTGCATCAACCTGTAACAAATCTTGATATCTAAAGTAGTCAATAATTTGATTACAAATTGAAATGCACAAAAACTTGAACAAAAGTAAGATAAATTGAAGCTAAAGCTGTACAAAAAATCCACTTTCATTCGAGTCTGTATAATCATCAGTCCATAGTCTCTGTTCTCCCAACAATGATGGTTTTGTTTACAAAAATAATACATATATAAAGGCCACAGGCTCAAAACATTCCTGTGGAAATTATCAAAGTTGTTGCAAGAATTATGGGAATACAATCTCCCAAATTCCTATTTCTGTCTAAGACTAACAGCCTAATCCCAAAACTATGTAACAAAAAGCATGTTCTAAAATGCCATAATTGATCCAATTCCCATTGAAATTCGTGTGTACCTGTAGATGCACAAAAATAAACGATTTTAGATTGTGTTTAATTGTAAAAATCAACAGAAATTCAAATTTTATGACTAGCTACAGAATCTCACGATTCTGTAGCTCGTCATATTTACAAACAAAATCGTATTAAATTAATCCAATGATAACATAAATGTATGTGATCTATCAAACAGATCATTTATTACTAAAGCAAACAAAATCGTTTATGCTAATTCAAAACAAACATAATCATTTATGCTAATTCAAAACAAATAGAATCGTTCTAAAATCATTGTTGAAATATCATACCTTAGCTTTAGGGATACGATTCCATTAGGCTATTTTCCAATTAACAATGGCAGTGGCTGCCTCTACATTTTTGAACACGACAGAGCCTGTGGTCTTTTTCCTCTTATCGTTAGCTTGCAGTCTGTCATTTTCCTTGGTTAACACAGTCACCCGGTCCTCCAAGGACTTGATTCAGGACTGCAACAGAGGGACATATGTATAGTATCATTCGAGCCATGAGTTGCATTCGTTGCACTGTGGTTGATCAGGCCGTTTCATAACAAGTGAGGAATTTTTTAAATTACCAGGGGTTCCACTGTCAAACTTGATCCCGGGGAAGTTGGGGTCATCTTTAAGGCACGACGGGAGGTTGGATATGTAGTCGTAGGGCTTGACAGAACAAAGGCCGTGTGAGTATGGGTACTCCTTGGTCAGAAATTTCTCTATTTCAGAATCCGAATCTTCACTCAAAACAATTGGTTTCTGATCCGTGTTTTGTTTGGGTTTATTGCGAGCACACCTAGATACCCAGCGCGCAACCTTCTTTCCCTTGCTATTGACATCAGTATTACCCTTGCCCTTTTTTCTTGCAGGCCTCTTAACAGGCTTAGCACTGTCTTTTGAATATGAGTCAGGTAGGGTGTCAGGTAGGTCATCATTCGGGTAGGTCGAGGGTTCAACAGTGGGTAAGAGTGTAGGAGGGGGCACGACAGGCCCGACAAGTGTTTCAGTGACCACGGTTTTTTCCACTTGACCAAATTCAGGATTGGCAAAGCCATTCCTCAACAAGAAAACTTCCCAACAGTCTCCACTCAACCTCAAATGATGAACAATAACGATTTTAATCAAATAGTGGTGGAAGAGGCTGGAGTCGACCTTATCCCTCTTAAATCGTTTAGCCATTTTATACAAGCTGCGAAGGAGGAAATGTGGCATATTAAAAGGAAAATCTATGAAACTCATAAGCAGTCGTAGGTGGTATAGGAACACTAAACCATATCTACCTTCGCATGTAACAAATTGCTTAATAATGGCCAACAAATCATGCCACCTAGACTTAAGGGTTGTAACCGGCATACCTTTTTCACAACTGATAATTTTCCTTGAGGTAAACAGGAGCGGCCATGGCACTTCATCCACCTTTGAATTCTTAAACCATTTCTACCCCTTAGCAGGAAAACCAGTTGCTGAGCTGAGGAATTCCTTGTTCAATTCGAGTTGGATGTCCCCAACTTTGGCCCTGCATCCATCAAATGTGAGGGCAAATTGCTGAGTGACTGTGAGGTTGAAACCCTCGAATTTTTCAATAAAAACTAACCATCTGTTCCTCTCTAGGTCTTCTCGGGCGTTATCAAATAACAACAACGTTTGGACGCCGTTGGATTCTATGTCCACTACAGGAGCCATAGCAGATAGCACACAGTCAACAGGGTAAACGGTGAGGGGGTTTGATAGGGTAGACACAGGACTAATTCCCACAGTTTTTCCCAAAACAAGCAGAGGTAGCCCGAGGTGCAAGGCAGACGTTAAT
>SNQJ01S0137685.1:0-25402 GCA_010110895.2 Picea sitchensis | reverse complement strand
CCCGATTATTGTTGCGCTGCTATTCATTGCTATTGTCATCACTGCAACCACAACTGTACTTGCCATCAATGACAAGTATACGCTAACTTGCTTTCTGTTAACTGAAATTGCCAACAAAGGTGTCTAGGCATCATCGACTAGGGGACTGTAGGCTTCCCCTTCGACTAGATGTCGTTCTGGTCGTGTCAACCCCGTGACTGAGCAACGAAGTAAGCACCTTGGTGATCTGGCTAATGTGAAGCAAATCATGTCCATCTTACCATATCATATCCCACCTTTGGGTGGCGTAGTTAACCGTGACATCATCCCACGAGATTTTGAGTACACCATATTCACTGCGTACATTACGAAAGGAATACGCATAGTCGAGAGTCAGTTAGGACAAATCCTGCTACTAAAGAACAACAACTTCGATTTAGGAGACATGAAGAACTATGATATGCTATCACCCCACCGCTACTTGACAAATTCAACTAGGAAGAAGCCTTGCCTCATCTCCCAGCCATGGATTAAGGGACTGGCATAGTCCACCGTGCTAAATGTGATGAAGACTCCCGATTTTGGCCACCACCAAGAGGTTAACGCTTGCGTTAAATGCCTCCTGTCATGCTATCATGGTGGATACTTGTGGCTTGACTGGAAGATTATAGTGGATTTGATGCTAATCCACTAGATCATAGGCTTAAGCATGAAGGGACCTAACCCTCAACAGTTTTATCCAGAGAAGGCCTTAGACCACTCCCTGACACAACACATCAAGGAAGCTTACGGAGAAGTCAAAAAAGGAAACCAAGGTTACAAGGTAGCCTCTATACAGGATGTCTTGGTGTGCCTCTCTTTCCAACTCATAGATGGAAATATCATAAGGAAGAACCACCCCACATAGGTCATCAGGTTCGTGGTGGACCTCGCAGGAAAATGTGTGGAGGGAATGTAGATGAACTAGGTGAGCTACCTTGTTAATGAACCAGAGAAGTATTGTCGCGAAGCCTAGGATTTGGGATATGAATTCCACTACAGCTGGCTGATCATTTTGATCGCATTTGTCACTTGGAAAATTCCTGAAGGAGCCACCTTCTCAAAGATCAAACCCTCAGAGCCGTTGGACACTAGGTTTTTGACCTTGTGGTACACCAATGACATGATGAATAAATGGTAGTGCAAAGTTGTGTTCCATGCATACTATCAACAATTGGAGGTTTCCATCGAGTCATTTTTGTGCATGACATCATGCACCCTGCACCAGTATAGACCAATAGCCAAGTTCTGCATAGATCCGCATTTCATCTACATCACTGCGCACAGAGATGAGAACAAGGAAGAGTTGTAGTCGTACTAAAATATAACAGATGAAGACATGGAGTAGATTACAAAGGACTGGCTAGAGGAATTTCTTGTACCAGTCGCTAATGTAGAAATCTTTGACACTAATACCATAGGAAGCCCCATAGTCACCCAGGTCGAGCATGTTAGACAGTATAGTGGGACAAAGAAGAAGAAAAAGAAATAGGAAATCTAGGATATAGAGACTGATGAAGAGGACAACACTTATGAAGATAACGGGTCTGGCTCACTTGAAAGAGGAGGAGAAGATGAAGAAGAAGTATAGGGAGGAGGGGACGAAGTAGAAAAACAAGGAGGAGGTGAAGCTACACTGCTTGTAGATCCCCCTTCTGGAACAATAACACCGTAGAAGAGGAATTTTTCTCCAAAGAAACCCTCAACAAGGAAGAAAACACGCACAAATAAGATCCAGTTAGAGGCCACGCTCATGGAGGACGATATCAGTTTGGTCCATGGAGCTATGGATGACGCTTCTGAGGACATATTGCAGTGATATGGAGAGAAGCAGGAAGAGCTATATGGAAGGGTCAAGAAGGAATTGAAGGAAGTACAACAAGTTATTCATTCAGTCCACGCAGTACTTATTGTGCCTTCCTCATCATAGATTGCAGAATTGGGGGATGAACCAGCCCAATTGAGAAGAGTTACAGATGTGACAGAAGCTCGACTTCAGAAAGTCTATGAGGAGAAAGATAATTCTACACAATCCTTGAAACGGGATAAATATGAAGCCTTATAACAATTACGAGTAGCGCGGTACATCATAACCACCTATGAAAGTGAGAGAGAAGAGTTTCAGGCGATGCCCCAGGAGAAAAAATCCCAACTACGGAGAGAAAAGGAGCAATTGCTCATAGAATGGGGCACATTCAAAGAGGTAGTGAGTAAATCATGTCACTATGTTCCAGGCTTGGCACAGGAGGAGAAAGATTCAATCGAGGCTCAAATGGTGAAGCTCATTGAGACCCTCCAGAAACTTCAAGCAAGGATACTAGAATTGGAGGCTCAAGTAGTGCCAAGCACCCCACAAGAGGTGTGTGACCAGAGGGAGGAAACTGCTAAGAACATAGTAGTAAGGATAAGATCCCTCAGCTTGGAGTGAAAAAAATAGAGTGATAGAAGTGCACAAACATATGAACGCCTCGCCGAGGACCCAGATCTAAGGAAGATGGAAGCGTAGTTATAGCAGGCACAACAACGGACATTTTTCGTGTAGGCAAAGATGAAGTTTCTCACCGCAGCTGAAAGAATGAAAAGATCCTAGGAGCAGTGTGAAGTACAACAGAAGATCACTGCCCTCCAGGGAAAGGTAATGGAACTCACACAGAAGCTACAAACTGTGTAGGACGAAGCCTGCAAGGTGTTTGAACAGATTGATGGACAGGGATCGCAATTGGACCAAGTGGTTGCAATAGTAGAACAACGCCCAGAAGGGTTTGTTATAGAGAAGATGATCTAGGAGCTCGTTGAGCAGGAGGCTTAGGAGAAACAGTAACTTGAGGCAGATTGAGTTAAGATCGAGGCCTTCGAAGTAGCATTGACCAAGCCTGAGTGACTCGGGATGAGTCACGGGTGAGTGTTGGGGGCCTGTTGGCCCTCGACCAATTTTTGAGGAAACATTAGTCAGGTTTGGACCACTTTTGAACTTTGACACATTGGTCGAAGAAGGAGCTCCCAAGCGAAGCTGAGATTGTGGATCTCACTTATTTTGCGGGCTATGTGGACCTAGTAAGGGGTTCTCTAGGGTTTTTGTAATGGGTTTATGGGATGTTGGCCCATGGGGTTTACCCATGATTAGGCCTTATTGTAAGGGATTGTAAAGTATAAATAAGTAAGAATGTATGGTAGAAGTAGAATCCTTTTTAGTATTTTGTGGATCTAAGTGAAAGTAGCTTGAACGGATTTGTTCCAAGGAATGTATGTGAGTAAGGCTTTGTGCTTGATAGAGAATTGTCTTTGTGCCTTGACCTATTTTTGGAAGGAGGATATGGTGCTCAGTACAAAAATATCCTATCCTATGCGAAGCTTGGCTTTGTGTCTTAGTGCATAGGAGTGAATGAATTTAATATTTAGATGAATAATAAAGAAGGTGAAGTAGTTGGTGGACGTAGCCCCACACTGAGGTGAACCATGTATATCTTGTGTCTTTGGTTTGCTTTGTGATGTGTTGTTTATGTTATGAATCTACTCAGTTCTTTGATTATTATGTATGATAGACAGATATGTTGTTGTTGCTTAGTGCTTTACTTGTGTTAAGGGTAAATGAATGTTAGATCCAACTGAGTGCTAAGTGCTCAGGATATATAATCATTTATTGTTACTTCGTTGATCTATTCTTAGGTACGTTCTGCGATGTTAATACGATTAGGAAACTAACGTATGTCCTCTTCTAAGTGTTAATAGAATGCCTTGCGAAGTGTTATTATCACAGATCTGTGTCCCAACTTGGTTACAGACACCTACGTCCTATAACCCCCCTTTCTTCTACCTAGGGTGAGACTTCTCCTGCTTCATAGGTGTCATCGAAAACATCGGTATTCAGGGTTTTTTTGGTGCGTTGTTAAGCGTTCAACCCTGGGTCTGCCCCTATGCCAACAAATATAAAATATGATCATCCTACCATCTTGTTTGGCCCATGTGTAGAGGAGAGTGGTGATGCTGATGAGGTCCCTCCTTTCTATGTTAGTCTTAATATTCATGATATGACTTTACATAATGCTATGTTAGATTCAGGAGCATCCCATAATCTAATGCCCAAGGTGGTCATGGAACAATTGGGTTTGGACATTACAAGGCCTTACAAGGATCTTTTCTCCTTTGATTCAAGGAAGGTGAAGTGATTGGTCCTATTCAAATATCTAGTAGTATCTTTGTCTCAAATTCCACCAAAAAATATGGTCATGGATGTGGTGGTTGTTGATATCCCTCCTAAATTTGGCATGTTGTTATCTAGGTCATGGGCTACAAAGTTGAAAGGGACTTTGCAAATGGATATGTCATATGCCACTATCCCTGTTGTTGGTCAAGATAGAAGGTTGTACAAGGAAGTATTTCTCAATTACATGGCCAGTAAGAAATCCCAGCCAAACAACCATCCCATTTATTCTGTGGAAACTGAGGTTGGTTCTTCCATTTTCTTTAATGATTTGAGTTTTGAAGAGGAGGTACCAAAGACTGATACAAATATCAAAGAAAAACCAAATCAGAAAAATAGTCCAGAAAATGAAATGTGGAATATGAGATTTGATGGAGCTATCAGCAGAGAAGGAGCAGGGGCTAGTTTGTGGATTAACCCCCCCAAATTGAGTACAAAACTTTGTTCTTACAAGATTTCTTTTATTTCACAAATAACATGGTTGAATATGAGGCATTAGTGTTGGGATTGAATACTTTGAAAGAAATGGGTACTAAGAGGATAGTTGTACATGGAGATTCTGAGCTGATTATAAATCAGATAAAGGGTATATATCAAGAAAAGCATCCTAGATTAAGATCATATAGGAATATAGTGCTTGATAATCTTGAAGAATTTCCATAATATAATCTTTCAGTGATTCCAAGGGGGAAGAATTAGATCGTTGATGCCCTGGCAACTTCAGCCTCAGTTTTCAAAATTCCAATTTTTCCTAATAGAAGATATGATATTGAGGTCAAGAACAGGCCAACAGTACCTAATAACATTAAGTACTGGCAATTTTTGGAAGATGACAAACACGCAGAAAGTTTCCTCTAGATGCATGGTGAATTTGCAAATTTGAATATTGATGAGGAATACTGTTGTGAAGAAGAATATGCAGTTGTGTTCACAAATGATGATTATTTCAAGAATCATATTATTGGTAAGGATATAATGTAGCTGAAAAATAACATCATTCCTAAAGTCCCGGTCCCATTATAAAAACTCTTTGACAAAAATGATGCAACCATAAGTCCTAAAATTACTGCAAATGATGAAGATGTTGAGGATTGAAACATTGGGACTCAGGAAGATCCCAAGATCACCAAGCTATCCAAGAAACTTATCCCAGAGGTCAAGCAAAGGTATATCAGTTTAATGAAAGAATTCCCTGATGTTTTTTCATGGAGTTATGAAGATCTAAAGGTATACGATACTAAGGTGACTCAACATGTGATTCCATTCAAGGAGGATCACAAACCTTTCAAGCAGAAATTAAGAATAATTAATCCTTTGTTGCTTCCTTTGATTGAAAAGGAGATAAAGAAGTTGTTTGAAGCCAAGATCGTAGTGTCTTTGAGATTTTCTAAGTGGGTGGAAAATCTGGTACATGTTAGGAAGAAAAGGGGAGAGATCAGATTTTGTGTGGACTTTCAGAATCTAAACAGGGTATCTCTCAAGGAAAATTACCCACTACCTAATATGGATCACATTCTGCTGAAAGTGGTTTGTTCTCAAAAAATATCAATGCTAGATGGTTTCTCCAGGTACAACCAAATCATGGCTCACCCTGATGATTAGAAGAAGACAACCTTTACAACACCATGGGGCACCTTCATGTATTCCAAAATGCCTTTTGGACTCATGAATGTAAGAGAAACTTTCCAAAAGGCTATGGATATAGCCGTTTTTTATGAGAAAGATAAATTTATTGTTATTTACTTAGATGATATCACTGTATATTCAGTTTCTGATGAAGAACATCTTAAACATCTAAGGAAAAATTTTCCGAAATGTAGGAAGTTTGGCATCTCATTGAACCCCAAGAAGTCTAATTTTGGCATGGAATATGGAAAGTTTCTTGGTCACATTATTTCAAATAAGGGAATAAATATAGATCCCAGCAGAGTTGAAGGAATCCTTAAAATTGGCACACCCATAAGAAGCAAACAATAAGTACAATCTTTCCTAGGGAAAGTAAGTTTTTTGAGATGGTTCATCCCTAATCTCACTGAAATCATAAAGAATATCACTAACATGCTCAGGAAAGGAAGTGAGATAAAGTGGACTCCTAAAGCTAGAAATTATTTTGAAGATATCAAAGTGGCATTGACCAAAGCCCTAGTGTTGGTCAATCCCAATTTTGCAAAAGAATTTATATTGTTTTCTTTTGCCTCAGAACACACCATTGTTGGTGTTTTGTTACAAACATATGAACATAACCTTTAAAGTCCTATAGCCTACTACAACAGGACATTGAGGGATTCCCCTTTAAAGTATGATATCATGGAAAAGAAGGCTTATGCACTGGTCAAGGCCCTAAAGGATTTTAGAGTTTATATCTTGCATTCCCATACTGTGGCTTATGTGCCCAATAGTTTTGTGAAGGATATTTTGAATCAGCCTGATCCTAAGGGTAAAATGGGCAAGTGGATAGTCATGTTGTTGGAGTATGACCTCAATATCAAACCTACAAAGTTGATCAAGGGGTTGGGACTTGCAAAGATGATAGCACAGTCAAATTGTGAGCTCTTGGGAATTAATTTCATTGTTGATTTATCAACAGATTCAGAAGAAGAAAAGGTCCCTCAATTATCCCAAAAATTCCTTGACTCCCCATGGTATGCTGACATTATTTATGTGTTTAGAAATTTGCAGGATCCTCCTGAATTGAGAAAAACCAAGGCCAGGTTTTTGAAGCTAAAAGAAGCAAAGTTTTTCATTCTAAACCAATCTTTGTATTGGAAGGATCCAGGTGGGATCTTTTTGAGTTGTTTGTTGGAGGAATAAGTAGAAAAAACCATGAGAGAGTTTCATAAAGGTGATTGTGGAGGACACCATTATTGGAAAACTATTGTGCACAAAATATCGAGGGCAAGTTTCTATTGGCCTAGCATTTTTTATGATGTTTACAAAGAAGTTTCAAGCTGTCATGAATGCCAAATTTTTTATGGAAAGAGAAAACTGCAGCCTTTTCCCTTGAATCCTATCTCTGTTGAAGCACCTTTTAGACAATGGGGACTTAATTTCATAGGATAAATTCAACCACAGTCCTCAGCTCAGCACAAGTGGATACTGACAACCACAGATTACTTCACCAAGTGGATTGAAGAAGTCCCCACAAGGCAAGCCATCAATACTGTTATCATTCAGTTTTTGGAAAATAATAGTTTGTCTAGATTTGGTTGTCCAATCAAAATCATTACTGACAATGCAACAACATTCAAGTCCAAAAAGATGGAAAAAAATTTCACTGATTACAATATAACTCTTGGCCATTCCACAACTTATTACCCTCAAGGTAATGGGTTGGCGGAGTCATCCAATAAAACTTTGACCAAAATTACCAAGTAACTGTTGCACGATAAAAAAAAGGCTTGGCACAAGAAGATTAATTATGCACTAAGGGTTGATAGGATTACTACTAAAAGGTCTATTGCCACTTCACCCTTCTATATTGTGTACGAAACAAAGGCATTTTTTCCTACTTCATTAGGATTTCCAGTGATGAGATTGCTATAGGAGAAAGATGATGAACCAAATGACACTCAAAGGAGGACAAATGAACTAATCAATGTTCAACAAACAAGAGAGAAATCCTTCAACAAATATCAACTCTACCAAGACAAGATTAAAAAATCTTTTGACAGGCATACTAAGGAATATGATTTCAAAGTGGAGGATTTTGTGTTGAAGTGGGATACCATGAATGAATACAGAGGAAATCATGGAAAATCCGACCATCTGTGGTTGGGATCTTTCAAAATTGTGGCATACCATGGAAATAATGCCTATTTGCTACCGAAACGTAATGGATATCTTGTTGGTGGGGGACCTATGAATGGTAGGTTTCTTAAGCATTATCTCTCTTAAATAAGTTTTCACCCTTTCCATTTCATTATATATGGCCATTTTTGTTTTTCAATTGTAGCATTTAAAATCAAATCAACAGAAAATTGAAGCCCAAAGTGACCCTAATTTTATGTTGAGTATAATTGGAGTTATGTGAACAATTTTTTTTGAATAAGTTGTTGATCGATTTAGTTACGTGAGTGAAATAAATCCCAATGGATGGAAACTTGGTATGTTTTTCTTTGCTACCTCGCTGGGAGGATAGAATCCCCAGTTGGAGCCCATGTTAATCACCATTAAATTTTTATTGTGTGAAATCAAGATTTCATAATCTAGCGGAACGCTAAACCGGTTTGGAAACTTGATAGACTAGGAAAGGGGCTAAATATGGCAGAAAAGGGATAAATTTGGCAGGACCGCTAAGATGATCGGGTCCGAAAACATCGTAAATTGTGATTTCTCAAGATCAACAGCCGAGAACGATTTCAGGGGAAGAAGTTGCATCGGGTCTATTTTTGAAGGGTGGTCCCAAAATTTAAACCATGGTTTTCATTTAGAGATACGTGGCATCACCAGGATCATTTCAGGGAGAAACACGAGTTGCTTCAAACGACTTTCTCATGCCCCCGAAAAATGGAAAAGTATAAAAGGGAATTTAGGCATTTATTTTATTTTGATTATTATTTTGAACGCTCGACTGTTAGAACCTTGGCATGACCCCTGTCTTTCACCTGCAGTTCAACAATACACCAAATGTACGCCACTTCCACTCATTTCCAGGTATTTTTCATCACAACCATGGATCCCATCATAACCTCAGTAACAGAACAAGATCCTGTGGCTAATGAAGAATCCCTAATTGACCGAGACATAGATGTTTTTGATGTTGAAATTATTATTTCTCCTATCTCTGAGTCCAAAATCAACCTGTCTGATAAAGTAGGAAGAAGTATGCCATTCCTTGAAGCAGTCTAGACCACCATAATCCCTTATGCTATTGAAAATTCTTTCTCGTTTCCCAAATTTATAGGTTTGTGCATCGAACAATATTCCCATGAAGAAAGAGTCATTGTGGATAAACGAGGGTCTGAGGTCTTGTGTAGGGTAGAGATTCTGTCAATTCAAGAGTCCCTCAGTATACCAGAGTCTTTTTCCACAATTTTTGAACCTTTCAATGAAAAGAAGCTGATTAGGGTATATAGAGAATTTCCATCAGAGGTCTGAGATCTGTTTTTATAGACGATTATCAAACTTGAACATTTTTCAGAAGGTTTGTGTTTTCCTATGAATGTAAATATAATGGTCATCGAAGTCCAATGGGTCTGCTCCCTATTGAGTCAATTTTTAGGTCTAGACAATGAAAAATATGTGGTTGAATTCATGCTCGATTTACTTTTGACCTTTTTTAAGTCAGATTCTGGCATGCCACTCCAATCATCTTTGATCAATTCCTAGTTGATAATATCCATAAACAACTAGTGAATTTTCGCTCCCTAAGACATTTCAGATACTACACCTATCTATTGAGAATTTTCCTGGAAACCAACAAGAGAGAATTTCCTGAAGAAACATTTGTGTCAACTGATTGTAAAAGAATTACATTACTTATATTCATCAACAAAGTCATATCCATAGTTTATAGTTTGATTTTCAATACCAGCCTACCTAGAGTTTTGGATGACATGAGAAGTTATCTATAACCAAATCCAGAGAAAAGAGTGGGAGATTGGGTATTTTTCATGCTCTCAACAGTAATATGGGTTTATGGTTGCCATGAATCCCTTTACTTGTTGCCCATTTTTCTGACTCTTGTAATATTTTCCCTTGAATTCATCAGGCATAGAATTATATCTGAGATAGAGCATTTCCTGAAATTGCACAAAGCCTCCAACCTTAAGTTCCCTTTTATCATTGGCCCCTTTATTGTCAAATCCAGGTCATGTTTATCTCAGGTTCAAGCAAATCTCAAAGAGTTTAGTTTTTCATAGTTACAGAGAAGAAGGTATGCTCCACACAAAATCATACCCAAGAGAAGACTGATGAAAAAACAAGCCCCTTATGAGCATGAATAGGTTGAGGGTTTTAATAAGATGGAAAATCTAGAAGTTTGTGTTGATATGGAAGCAATATTTCAACCAATTCAAACACAACAAGTGGAGGAAAACTTGCAGCAAAGTCAAACACAACAAGCTCCTCAGAAGATGATAATCAAAGTTCCTAAGACAAGTTTCTACAGTAAGAGAAGCAGTTCAAAGGCCATGGACATCAATGACTGGAAAATTGCCCCAAAGAAGATGAATATTACATAGTCTGCACAAATAGTGGATTTAGAAGAGGAAGAGTCCAAATACCAAGCTAATTCAGATATGGTGGAAAGTGGTACTAGCACTGTAGAGGTTTAAAAGGAAATCAAACTCCAAAGTGAATGCAACTCAATAATTTTTAGCAGTAAGAAATACATTTTTAAAACATCTGAGTCAGCTTATCAGTCTAGAGAAGATTTGGAAAAATATTATGATGAGAAGGTTAATATAGCTCTGGATGATATGAGGGATTTAGTCCCTGAAGTGGAAAATATTTCTCAGCATAAATCTTCTCTGTTCATATTAAGGAATGTTGAAAAGAGGACCTTTAACATTGCAGTTGCAGATGAAGAAAAAGTTTTTGAAATAAAGATAAAATATGATAACATAAGTTCTCTAGACAAGGTAAAATTCCATAATCATACTAGTGATATGTTGTATTTTGATTATTTGAGCCTAAGTTTAAAGAATTCAAAACTATCATCTTATGCAATGAAATTGGAAGGACAATTGAGACAAGAAAAGGCATCTAGTAGAGCTTGGCAGACTCAAGTCAAGAGGTTGGAATACGAAGGCCCCCAAGGATTGAAATATTCATTGGATGAGAAAGACAAATTGATTCAAATTTTGAAGAAGAAATTTAAAATGCCTACTACAATGCATCCAAAAACAACTGAATTGGTTTCTCTAGAACAGGAGAAGGAAACACTTCGTCAAGAGACACTGGGCTACAAGGCTAGGGTGTTGCAGCTGGAACAAGAAAAGTTGAAATGGTCACAAGATCGGACCTAATTACTAAACTAGCACATCTACAAACTCGTGCCTGGTGAACGACAAAATTTCGGATGGCCCAAAAAATGAAAAGCTAATCACTCATACGTGGCAATCAGCTAGCCACCATAGTAAATTTTAAATATGATCAAGTAAAAGTAAAAAAATAAACATGTAAATGGATTCCTTTATAATAGTGAGGAAGTTAGCGGTTGAAATCACAACCATTTATTTATTGGGACGAGTAAGAATATTCCATCAATATTTAATCTTGTCCATACAAAGCTGATTAAGCGCTAAAAACCCATTAAATGTTCCCATTGTAAATAGGTGTACGCCTTTCGACATAACAAGGTTGTAGTTGCAACTCCTACTGCAGAAGTTGGGTCAAACACTGAAGTACCTGTCCAGGCTATGTCACAAGTTAGTTTGAAAGAAGGACAAATCAAAGGGGTGAAAGGAAGAATAGAGAAATTGAAGCAGGAAATGCGGGAAAAGGATGAAAAGATAGCTCAATTTCAAAAGGAGAATGAAGTCTTGCAAGAAAGAATAAATAAATTGAAGATGAGGTTAAGAGGAAAAGGTCTATAGCAGGGGGCCAAGCATATCATCTGGGACTCTATAGCTACTGAAGCTTCCAAGTTCAGATCATATTTTAATTTCATTAATGATAAATAAAACATAGTCATCACATCTAGGAATAGGTGCACTATTGTGAATGAAACTTTAGCAAAGAAACCATCAAAATGGGCCCAAAATGCCATAAATCTACTCAAATGCGTTCCTACTGCAGACCTTCATACCATTGGAGTTAAATACATGACTACATTGATTATCTAGGCCAGGAGAGTTATTGTTAAACATAACCTGTTGAAACCAGTCCAAACTAAGGAAACACAGATGGAACAGAGTGTGTAGGAGTTCAAAGATTTATTTGAAGAATTTTCACCAAAGGACTTCCACAATTTTGGGATGGAAAAGGAAAGTTGTATGATCAGGAAGAATACAATTCTCATTTGACTCAGTGTAGAATGGATCATTGTAAGTTTGAAACCCTGGAGGAAAATTTTAAAGGAGATACATTAGTTGAGCATATGATTACAGACATTGAAATTCTGAATCAGTTCAAGGAAATTATGCATTAACTAGGAGATTCTTATAAAGGAAATGAAATATTATGATATCCCTTATGAATTGCAATGGAAGGAAATAATCAGGTTGGATAAGACAAAATGTAGTTTTCCAGGGCCCAGTAAATGATGTCAAGATGTCACAAAAGATGGCAGATCATGTCGAAGACCAAAGTAGAACAAGTAGTGAAGAAAGGGACTGAAACTACAGAGGAGTCAGAGTCTGGATCGAGAAATGTTTTCTTTCTGGTCATTTTAATTTGTTCAAAACCAAAACATTTCTTTCTAATCATTGTAATCAGTTCAGAACTGAAACATTTCTTTGTAATCATTATAATCGGTTTCCAACTGAAGGAACTCAGCTTGTATAAATATTAGGAGTTCCAAATGTATTAGGGGTTGGCAGAAGTGCAAGGGCACAATTTTAGCTATTTGGAACTTGAATGTAATTTTCTGAAGCTGAATAGAATGCACATGCAAATGTCTTGAAATTTCCATGAAAAGATTCTAATGATGGTGGTATGAGATTTGTCTTCTTTCTCTGTATGTATTTCTTGTTTTCTTGATTTCATTTTCATCATCTTCTGTTTAAATTGGATAGTTAAAGGTCCATAATTCATCTTGTGATTCTCTTGGCTTAATGAATTTAAACTGTGTTAAGTTATTCCTAACTAATTCAGAATTTATTTTATTTAATGCTCTGATGCAGTTATATGTTTTTCCTTTCTTCTTACACTCTGCAAATTACAATTTATAACTCAGAATCATCACCTCATTTAGCCTTTATCCTATGGATATTTCAACTGACCAGACAGTGATTCCATTTGTTTTCAGAAGTTTGACTCCATAGCCCTAAGTGTCCCTCCCCTACATTGCCAACGAAATTATAAAAAACCCTTCAAAGAAACAAAACCTAGCCAGTGACTTGTTAAAGAAAACTCATTTGTTAAAGACCAAGTGACAGGAGAGATCCCTCTATGAGCTAAAAAGGATAATACCCAGCTCTAAAGTGGTTTTTAGGTTACCTCTTTCATTTTTTTTATCAGCCAAAAAAAAATTACAGAGTGCTAACAAACATTAAAAAGGGTTTTCAGGTATTTGCGTGGCACTGCTAGCTATGGATTGTGCTACCAAGGAAGACCGCGATTGGACATAGTGGTGGATATACATGGATTTGTGGATGCAGATTGGGTTGGAGATATGGATCATAGGATATCTACAAGTGGGTATGTGTTTAACCTGTTTGGAGGAGCAATAAGTTGGATGAGAAAAGGACACATTGTAGTGGCACTCTCAACTATAGAAGTTGAATACATGACATCCAATCATGCAAGTAAGGAAGAAGTATGGTTACAAATATTGTGTTTAGGTATTGGGTTTGTACAACAAGTTGTAAGGATAGATTACGAAAGTTGGAGTGAAATTGTTCTGGTGAAGAACCCATCTTATCATTCAAAGACAAAGCATATTGATATTCAATATCACTTTGTGAGAGACATGGTTGAAGAATATAAAGTATTGTTGATGAAGGTGGACACTTTGAAGAATGTTGTAGATTCATTAACAAAATATGTGAGAACTGAGAAGTTCTCTTGGTGTAGAGGATCCATGGGAATTGTTTCCCTGGATTGTTGACTATGTAACCCTATAACGACTTGTATGCAAAGAAAACAACAAGTGGGAGAATGTTGGGTATGTATTATATTCTTGGCATGAGTAGTAGTGTTTGTGTTGTGCTAGGTGCGCAGAGGGGTTAGAGGGGGGGTGCTAGGCCCCCCCTTGTGCGGTGCAAGGGGGAGAAATCTCCCTACGTGGGGGTTTGGGGGCATCCCCCCTGAGAAATGTTTTTTTCCTTAGTAAATGTGTTGTATTTTTCCTCGTTTTTCATGTTGCCTCGTTTTTCATGTCCATTCTTGAGAGGTTTTTCGATACATGGTTTTTGCCAATGGTTTTCTATTTCTGGTTAAGGAATTAGGGTTTTTTACTAATCCAAGTCATTGGGTTAGGGTTTTGGATACCATTGGCTCTAATATGTATATTGTATTGTAAATAATGTATCACCATGAGTGAATATAGAATAGGTAGGTTTTCCCGGTTTGGTTTTCCAGGGGAAAAATCTATGTGTAATGTTTGTATTTTCCATTGTATCTTTTCTGTTCTTTTACTGAAAATATTTTTGCAATAAATGTTGTACAAGGTTAAAATCTACACGAAGGAAGTTATTTGTGAATGTTGATATATATGATGTCACATAGATCCACGTTGTATTGGTATGTGCCTATGTTTTATCATCTCATAGATCCACTGTGTATTCTGCATGGCTACGATCAGTTCATGTCATAGAGGTATGGATCCACATTGTATATTTGGTGGTCATACCCTTAGTCAATATCATCATAGATCCATAGTGTATTTATTGGCATCCATACTTTGTGTAACTTATAGTCCGAGCATAGGTATGCCTGCCTCGGGAATGGAACACATATTAACATAGTTTGATGGTTGTCTTCATCTTCTACTAGGTTCCCTAACTCAATACCCTTGCTTTGAAGAATATACAAAGTGTTTTGGACATCAACCTTCATCTTATGACTTCACACTTTGGGGGTAATCTATTACACATCAAAAATTTTCACTTCGATAATGTCACATTCTCATTTTCGTAAGTGTCGCAAGTGTTTCACTTTTATTACAAGTGTCGTAAGTTTCACATTCTTGTTCTATAAGTGTCGTATCATGAGTGACACCATGAAAACACTTGATAAAACCCCTAAAACATGTTAGAAGAATAATTCCTATCATCTGACGGTCAGAACAAATATTTTTCTATGAGAATTGCTCATCTTGGAAACTTTTGGGAAGATCAACACTCCCCTGCTCATATACAGGGAGCACTAGTGCTTCTTTATGATCTCACATGGAGTGTTGTAGCGCTTTGTTTCCCATTCTAAGGGAGTGTCGAATTGGTTGAGAAAACATTGGAAGAAAACCCTTTTTCTTCTAAAGAAAACTATGGATGGATCGAGTTGGTTTGTCTCGAATCTAACCCCTAGGCTACATCTAAGGGATATATCAGAAATGTTGGAGCCATATCCTCAACTAATACCAAATATAACCAAGGTGGTTTAGCCTCTCAAAGCCTAGAAATGGAGGCATTCTCATGGTGAACAAATGAGAAAAAAAATCAGCAAAGCATTGTTATTTTGATTGTGGATCTTTCGAGCAAGGGTTGGACGAGGAGGACTTGGAGAGGTTGTTTCAACAACATATGAAGATTGTAAGTTTCCTTTTGAATTTATCATTAATATACTTGGCCTATTTCTTTATAGTATGTGTTTACATGTGATAGTCTATGCTTGTATTAATATTCGTAGATCGATTGATTTTGTTTGATCCACTAGAGTAGGAGATAGTCGTTTGTCTCTTGTTTTCCATTGCAGGTACTCTTCAGAACTCACAGATTGGAGTATTTTGGAAAAATGTCGAAAGTGAGGTACATCATACTCTCCATCCTTCTCTCATTTTCAATGGATAAAATGAATTTATAGGAATGGTAGTGTCTAAAGGTAGTTTTCTGTGTTGGTAGAGGGGTATGTACGCCAAGGGAAAGTTCACCTATCCGCAGGGGAATATTTATGTAACAAAAATCATAAGATATTATTAATTGTATAAAACATTGTCAAACATAAAATATGAGTAAAATGTACTAATCACTAAAATTTCATAAACTCTATAAGTTTCAATGGATGGTTATTTTGTTACATTTTTCTTAGTCATTTAAAAAATACAAGTGGAAGATTTTTCATTTAAATTGTGAAAAAATAATCATTCAAGGACATTTGATATCGATTGGATCATTTTATAATTTTTTATCTATTTTGGTACTTTATGGGTGGAAAAAATAAGAGGAACTGACTTGCAAGGCCCATTTAGGGACATGTCCCAATATTGATATTTGGTGTTTGGAACCTTCTAAATCCATTTTGAGGCATCGAATGACAATTTTTGGGGTCAAAATTTTGCAAGCATATCTCTCATTTCTTTGACATTGTTCTACATATTGATACCTTTCCAATGATGCAAAAATCACCTCAATTAGATCTCATATGTGGAAGTTATGTCTCCCACAAGTTTACCTACCTTGTTGACCACCATGGTACTAAGTGAATTCCATGTTAGTCTCCATTACTCGCACATACGTATAAATTTCAAGAATATTCTAGAAAGTCTAAAACCTTATCATTAATTGAGGGTTAAGGCATGCAAAAACCCTAAATCTAGATGACTACCAGACTATGTTAAATACCATGTCACTAGGAGGAGAGGGGATCCCATTATTTTAGCATTGCACTTGTTCCATGGTTGAAAAGATAATCTAGGAATGGGACTTGAGAGCATAAAATAGAAAGAAGATGATTTTGTAGCAACCATTCAGGCATAGTGTTATAGGAAACTCCATAGTGAATGCCCCTTTGTTTGCATTTGCATTGCATTATCGAAGAAAACAAAGAAGAGCATAGGACCCATCTTATAGCTAGGTTTTCTCTCATATTAGGTTTCCCAGGATACATCTTGTGTTCATTTGTGTGGATGGTGTGTTCATTCGTTTAGCCTATCATTTTTCGTATTTTAGTTATTTCAATCTTTTTGAGAAATACACTAGGATAATAAATATGAGGTCTAAGGAAACAAACTTGATAATAAAATATTTTAAGAATAATATAAGATCTATTATATTGAGTTATTCCAGTGGAATATCCATGACAGTTTGCAGATCATATTGGTATCATAGCCATTTTCTTTGGGGTATTTGTGGAAAATTGCAGGATCTGTGAATTGGATTAGGAAGGAAGTTGTAGAAACTTAGCTATGGTGGATGAATTTTTCATAACAAACCTTGTGATGCAGAAGAAGAGAGAATTACAAGGTTATAAGAGAAATTCCCTGATATTTTTCTCAACATGGCCCTCCTCATGGTGGATCTAGTGAACAAGTTCAGATCTTTCAAGTAAATTGGTGGCTTTGGCTTAGAAGTTGGATTGGATGAGAAATTGGGGGTAGTGAAGACTCAAAAAAGGATTAAAAAATAGAACTCAAGAAAGAGTATCCAAGTTCCAGTTGCATCACTCCTTCACATACTCTATTTAAAATGGAAGTGAAAGTGAACATCGAGCCCTATCAAGATGAGATCGATACTATTAAGTTGAATTGTTGGTTGCAATAGTTAGAAGAGTATTTTAGTGTCCATAATATAAATTAGGAGTAGAAAAATTCATTTGCACGATTCAAACTAGAGGGTCATGCACTAACTTGGAGGGAAATCCACATAGAGGGAAAGCCACCAGTAACTAAGTGGGAGTATCTCAAAACCCTCATCAAGTCCCAGTTCTACCCTATTGGATATGTAGAGGACCAGTGGATATTTTGGCATCACTTTAGGAAGAGGTAGGGGCTAAGTGTGAAAAGGTACACCACTAAATTTAGGAAGATGGTAATCATGTTGGGTATCTTTTACAAGAAACTAGATGAACTCCTCAAGAATCCAAGGATAGTCATTTGAGGAAAAAAATGATGCTCTTCGAACTAAGTACCGTTGATGTGATTGTGTGCAAGCAAAATACTTGGAGAAAATAGGCCATAAGAAAGGGCAGCCAATTGGTTCTAAATAGAAATACCACCAAGATTCCTCCAAGGAGGTGAAGAATAAGTGGAAAGGAAAACACAGGAAAACGATAGTTATTGTACATAAATGAAATGATCTAAGCATCCATTACAACCATTGAAATATCGATGGTTTCACCAAAGTTAAGTGTTGGAAGCTACATCTAGAGATGAATCCAGAGAACCGTAAGAAGGATGCCAAGAAGAAAAACATGTTGGGCATGGATTCAAGAAACTAGGTAGTGAGTAGTTCAAATGTGGATGAAAATATTGTTTTCACTTCAGTGTAGAAGGAGGTGAATTTGAGTAGTCTTCACCACAAGGAAGAGAAAGATAGAAAAAACTCTTCCATATTAATATTTAGGTCAAAAATACCAAGGTAGATCCTCTATTTGATTTTGGTTCACATGGTAATCTCATCGCATATGATTTGGTTGATGAGCTTGCGTTGGAGGTTCACGACCATCCAAGTACATATCTATTGAAATGGGTGATATTATATGTTGGACACACCGACCACACTGAGAGGGGGGGGTGAATCAGTGTAGGGATCTTTTTACTACTTCCCTTCACAAAAACTCCTTAGTTAGCAAACACCATTTACTCATCACTTATTACTTTCATTTATAACATGTTGTATATTAGCAACAGATAACAACAACATATATCATCAACAAGCCATCACCATAAAGAAAACAAAGAATAAAAGATGTATGTACAATTTTATTTTTATTATGGACTACAATCCTTGGGTTTATTAGCAACAAATGAATAGAGTTACAACTCCACAAGAGAATCATCTATGCAATGCAAGACTCATCTTACACAACTCAGCACCAACTGAGAAGAGGATTCAATCCTCAACAGATACCAATCTATCAACAGGTATGCGACTTGTTAGTAGTGCAACATGCGTATGTACGCGTCTATTGGCACAGGGGAAGATCCAGGGTTCAATGCTTCAAAAGAGCACCAAAAAAACCCTAACTACTGGGCCTTTTGACAACACTTGCAAAGCAGATGAAGTCTCACCTGAGGTAGAGGCAGGGGTGGTTACATGACTTAGATGTCTACAACCTATATGGGACACATATCTGTGATTAAAACACCTTAACAGAGCACTTAGAAATTTCCATTCATTAGTATTAAACCTTTGTCTACAACACAGATAAAACCTAATTACAAAGCAACGCAATATTCACTCAGATCTAACACATCTAAGAACTTAGCATTTGGAAATAGATCAGATCTAGCATACATTTACATCAAATAAGCACTAAGCTATCATATCTTATCCATCTAAGGATACATTACGACACTAAGCATAAATCACATAAACAACATAACAACCATAATGCACAGAGCAACCACAACACAGAATATACGTGGCTCACCCCTAGCCTAGGGATACATCCACCAACTCTTCATCTTCTTTATTATCTTTTGTCAATCATCTACATGCATAGAGCCACAAGATCCTAATCCACATAGGACATGAGATATGCGTGCACCTCGCCAGATCTTCCTTCCCCGAGCAAGGTTACAGTAAAAATCCTTTATACAATCTCTTACAGTTACTTTCACTTATCCTTGCAAGCCTAACATAGTATGCACAAAGAATTTACAACCATCACTTGCACTTAGCACGGTACACCCATTCACTGATTCACCACCACTAGCTCACATCGCCTAGCTATCTATTTATATATTACAAAAGAGGTGTAAAAATGGGTAAACCCATGGGCCGACATCCCCATACCCATTACATAATCCCAAAACCCAAAAATCCCTAAAAAAGGGGTCGAGTTCCCGCGATCTTTGATTCAACTTGCGCTCCCCCTTCGACAGCCTGTTGAAGTCCCAAAATAGGTCAAAAGTGACCAAGGATATCCAAAACTTGGTCAAGGGCCAACAAGCCCCCAAAACTCACCTATGACTCATCCCGAGTCACTCTTCTTTGGGTAATTATGCCTCAAACACCTCGATCTTGGATCAAGCTTCTCCGACATGTTGTTGTGCCAAGGCCTCTTGCTCGATGAACTCCTGAAGAAATGCCTCATTCATCGGTCCTTCCAAGCACTTATCAACTGCAATGACTACTTGTTCTAACTCTGTTCCTCTTCCTTCAATCTCTTCAACCAGTTGTCAAGTTGCATCCTGGACTGGCTGGAGCCTCTAAGTCACTTCCATGACTTTTCTATGGATGGCATGGACGTGGTGTTGAACATTGCATTAATACTGGGATAGTTTCATTCTCTTGGCTGCCAACAAGAGCTTCAGTTGTGCCTAAACTGTTGTTGCTTGCTTCTTTGCCTCCTGGAGTTGTGAATCCAATGTCTTCAATTCAGGATCCTCAGTGAGTCACTCATAAGTTTGTGCACTTCTACTGCTAAGTTGTTGACATTCCAAAGATAATGCTTTGATCCTCTCAACTACACTCTGGGTAGTGGCTTCTCTTTGGTCTCACACGTCCTGTGGAGTGCTTGGAAATGTTTGTAGCTCTAGATTTGTTATTCTCTATTGAATTTATTGGATGGCTTCAGCAATCTATGCTACTTGATGCTCCATTGGGTCTTCCTCTTTTTTCTCTAAGCCCGTAACAGAGTGAAGTTCTCTATTTACTGCTTCTTTTACTCCAACCTGCTCCATGAGCAACTGCTCTTTTTCCTGCTGGATCTATGATTTTTCCTCTTCAAACTTTGCTTGGAGGGCACCCTTCTCCTGCTGTGCAACCCTGTATTTCTCTATTACTGCCTCTTGTGCTTGATTTAGTTCCATTGTGGCCTATTCTTTTTCTTCCTGTGCATGACGAAGGTGAGATCCAATCGCATTAGTTGTTCTGCGAAGTTGGGTAGGATCATCTCCCAACTCTGGTTCTTCTGATGGCGGGGGCACAGTGGACACTACATGGCTAGATTGAAGGGCCTGTTGTACCCCTCACAATTCTACTTCAATTTTTACATACATGGTATCTTGCTTAGCTTCATTTATTTGCAAAATATCTTCTGAAGTGTTTGATACAGCGGTGATGATGAAGTAGAAGTCATCGAGCATAAGCACAATCTTCAGCTTGGTCTTACTAGCTCTGGATTTATTCTGTGATGTAAGTTTCATGGGAGAAACATTTATTTTCTTAGATGGATCAGCCTCATCAATGGAATCCCTAGGCAATGTTACTTTTCCTTGCTTCTATTGGTCCTATGTTCCATTATTATCTTATTTATCTACTTCATCATCAGTTCCTCCTCTAGGTGATTCTAAAGCAGTTTCTTTTGATGCACTGCTCAGCTACTGGACTTCTTCTGTCTTCTCCCTTCTGCTAGTTCCAGGTGTATCATTCCCTTCATGAGTGGTCACCGGGATTCTGATTAGTTCTGGATCAGACAGTTCTACAGGGTTAACAGGGATAAGGAGCTCTGCAGGCCACTCCTTCATTATTTCTTCTAGGTCCTCCTCTGCGAGTTTTTAGTAACTCTGTAGTACTTCTTTGTGTTCATCTCCACATGCAGTGATGTAGATAAAATGTCTGTCTACGTTGAACTTCAAAAATGGCCTGAACCTGTGGAGGGTGTTTGGTGTTATACGAGGGACAACCTCAATAGCCCTCTTTAACTACAGGTCATAGGTGTGGAACACCATGTTTGATTTCCATTGTTTTCCCATATAGCTTGAATACCATAGCGAAGTGAACTTCACAGCTAAGGGTTCAGATGGATCTAGTTCAGGGAAGGCCACACCTTCTGGCATCTCCCAAGATATGAACGTGATGAGGATCAACAACCAACTAAAATGGAACTTATAGCCCTGATCTTGAGCTTCGTGTAAGTCTTGATCTAACTGGTTCACTAAGTATTTGGCCCAATTCATCTGTATCCCCTCCACGCATTTTCCTGCGAGGTCAACAACAAACCCTGTGACCTACGTGGGTCTATTCTTTTAGACTAGCTTACCAGCAATCAACTGGAAAGCAAGGTGCACTGTGCCATTTTGGATCGAGGCTACCTTGTAGCCTCGCTTCCCCTTATCCACATCGTCGTATGTATCCTTAATCTTTTGCGCTAGGGCACAGTCTGCAACCTTCTCTAAGTAAAAGTATTGCAGGCCTAGTACCTGTATGCTCAATCCGATGATCTGATGGATCAGTGTTGGATTGACAGTGATGTGTCTGTCTAACCAAAAATAACCGCCATGGAAGCTCGACAGAAGGAGCTTAACCCACATGTTAACCTCCTGGTGCCTTCCAAAATGAGGTATTTTCATCACGTTTAGGATGGTGGAATGCACGAGGTCCATAGTCCATGGTTGGGGGATTATCCTCGACTTCTTCCCCTTCGTCCTAGTCAAATAAATGTGAGGATGATCATGTTGAATTTCTTGTGATCCCCTAGGTTAAAGTCGCTAATATTTAGTTTCATGATCTTATCCGTCTTAGGCTTGCCTATGCGTACCCCCTTTGGAATATATACAGTGACCAATGTGTAGTCAAATTCTCTGGGGACATTGTCACGATTCACCACGTCGGCCAAAGGCGGGATATAGTCAGGTAGGATGGAAGGGATTAACTTTATGTTTTCCAAGTCATCTCGATGCTTGGTTCTTTTCTCATCTACAACTTGGGATGGTCTAGATCCGTGAGCAGTCAAAGGGGAGGCTTACACTCCTCACATTGATGAAGCTTGAAATCCTGTGGACATCACTCTCTCTGCCATTAGATTAATTAAAACTTCCTCTACTGACTTTCCCATAGTGTTGAGCTCATCTGACATGCATGCTCAAGATCGGATATCTTAGGCTGATGAACAATTTCTCAATGCAATAGACTGGATGGAAAGGTCTCAATAAGCAAAGCACAGTAAAAATGAGTTCTCTTGTTGGCTTGGATACAATTCACGAAAGTGTGCTCGGTGCAACGGTTGATGGGATAAGTAGACAACGATGTAATAGATCCTTCCAATAGACAAGAAGCCTACATCAATGTAGTTATGTATGTTACAACGCGGTCCCAATGGTCTGATTGCGAGCTTCAAGGTCATAACTGTTGTTCTAACCGTCCGGGAACGTCGGTCGAATGGTCATAATGCCTCCAACAGTTATATTTCTCTTCCATGGCGAAGTGCCAATCTGAATTTCTCTGATATTCCAGTGAAGTTTGAATTCTAGAGACTTTCCTTCTGTGAAGTCTTCTCTAGAACTTCCTGTAATTTCTCCAACTTTGCTTTCTTCTTGTTGAGATTTCTAGCCTTCTTCCCTGTGATCTGTGTTATTGGGTTCCTCTTCCCATTCTGATTCTTATCTCCTCTTGGCATAGTAACTTTGCATTGTTGATGGTCTTTCATAGGGTTCAAATCCAATACTTCTTCTCTGCCTGGGGTAGGTTCTCTACTCTCTTGTTCAGACAGGTGTTTCAGGTCTACTTGTGTTATTTCAACTTTGACATCCATATTTTTGGTCTTTAGTATCTTCGATTGGTTTTATTTCTCTTCTAGTAAGTGTGTTATTCTCTTAGCCATGAATTCTCTTAGTTCTTTCTTTTTCTGCTCTAGAGCTTCCTCTTCTTGTTTTCTTCGGATATGATCTTTCTCAATCCAGGGTTTTCCTAGCAATAAAGCAAATGGGGTGTTGTTCCCAATAAACTTAACGATCTCAAATTATTCTTTTTTCGAAGTTCCATGAGCACTCATAGATGTCTGGGTAAGTCATCCACATAGGGTTATTATCTTTCCTCTAAATAATCCTATTCCTCCCAATGAAGGAATCGTAGCAGGTTTTCCTAAAATTTCCCACGTTATTTTTGTCATAATATTCACCTGTGTTTCCTCATCCAAAACAAAGTCTATGTCAAAGTCTCCTATTCTTGATTCTATGCACTCTTTCTCTTTGAAGATCTCTGATAAGTTGATATATATGTGGTCATTCAGGGTTTCTTTCATTTGTAGTAATGCAGTCTCTGATTCTTTCTGGGGTTCTTCCATGGTATCAATTTCTTGGCATTTATTAGTGTTTTCTTGTCTCATATTCATTCTTTCAACTTTAGCAATCATTCTAGGTCAATCCAAAACCTCATGATCCATAGCTTTACAACAAAGAAAACTAGGTTTTCTATCAGGGAAATCCTTAGCAAGATGGCCCGGCCTTCTGCAGCTGTAACAAAGGGTTAATCATCTCTTCCTCTTAAATGATCCCCAACTCTTCATGTACTGCGCACTAGGATCATAGTAGCTAACCTGCAAATTTTTTTGTCTAGGATCCTACATCCATTTTCTAGTCCAAACATTATTTCTATGCATAGGAATAACATATCTTTCATTATTTCTATCAGATATACTCATATCAAACCTTCTTTCTTCTAACTATGCCCTAGTTTTTATACTAGGACAACATTTATCAAACATACCTAGATCCATACTTTTGAAATAAACATTTCCACTAATCTTACTTTCAGTAGAGCACAAAGCTTTCAGAACTAAAAAATTTCACTATTCTTACCTTTCTCAGAGCACAAAGCTTCAATATCTTACCTCTTTTCATCAGATCAGAGTCCTCTTCTTAGCACCAAGTTTCACAAGTCAAGTAGGGTACTATGAACTACAACAAAAGATCTATGCACAGAGATTTCTTCTTTTCTTCAATTCCCAGCAATCATAGTTTCAGGTCCTGAAAACGGAACCATTTGTTGGCACAGGGGAAGACCCAGGGTTCAATGCTTCAACAACGCACCAACAAAACCCTAACTAATGGCCCTTTCAGAAACACCTTCAAAGCAGATGAAGTCTCACCCAAGGTAGAGGCAGGGGTGGTTGTAGGAATTAGATGTCTGCAACCTAGCTGGGACACAGATCTGTGATTACAACACCTTAACATAGCACTTAGCAATTTCCATTCATTAGTATTTAACCTTTGTCTACATCGCAGATAAACCCTAATTATAGAGCAGCACAATATTCACTCAGATCTAACACATATAAGCACTTAGCATTTAAAAATGGATCATATCTAGCATACATTTACATCAACTAAGCACTAAGCTATCATATCTTATCCATCTAAGCATACATTACAACACTAAGTATAAATCACATAAGCAACATAACAACCATAATGCATAGAGAAACCACAACACAGAATATACGAGGTTCACCCCCAGTCTGGGGCTACGTCCACCAACTCTTCGTCTTCTTTATTATCTTCTGTCAATCATCTACATGCACAGAGCCACAAGATCCTACTCCGCATAGGACGGGAGATCTGTGTGCACCTCTGTTACACATGAAATTTTCACACCTAGGTACCTCACCCTAAGTTTCGTAAAGTGTCATATAAGTGTCTCATACACCTTGACACCATGGAATAACCTATGTCACAATCCCTAGTCAATATGGAGGAGGGATATATTACATGAAGGCCAAAATACCAAGTACACATGAATTATTATTAATATTCATGGA
>SNQJ01S0137681.1:0-20057 GCA_010110895.2 Picea sitchensis | reverse complement strand
AAAATGTGGAGAATTGAAAAGGCAGATGTATGGGACGAATCATTGTTCATTCTAAACTTGATAAGTAGTTAAAGAATGTTAATATGTTTATATAATTAATATTGTCATGAGAAACCATGGTTAGTGGTGGTTATATGGTAATGGGTTGGTGAGTTATTAATAATAGGGGGTTGGGGTTTTATTGTGGACAACATAGATGAATATGGCCGAGGCTATTATGGGTTAGTTAGTAGATCAATAATGCCAACATGGTTAATTATGATTGAATGGTTAATCGTGGTCAACATGGCCATGAGTATTAAAGTTTATTAACTTATTGGGATAAAAAGTTGATGAGTTATGGATTTATAGAGATTCATGGTTGAGGGATTAATGAATATAACTGATTACCATATTAGTGGCGACGAGGACTAGGTGAGATTAGTCATGGTGAATATGGTTTACATAGTCAATATGGTCGGCATGCGTTAACCATGGCTGACGCAAATCCAACATGCTAATTTATTATTGATATTGTTAATGATGGTTGATTAATTATTTACAAAGATTATTAGGTCACGGTTTAATAGAGTTGGTCATTAATGATGATAGACTATGGTCCATCATGGTTAATAAGGTCAACCATGGTGAATTTTTGGTGAATTTGGTCAATAATGGTGAAAAGTTGAGAGTATGTTAAAAAGTTGACAAAGAATCTTTTTGGCATGTCTACTTTTTCTTGGTGAAGTACAAAGTTTTTCCTCAATCCCCTCATGTTTTTGAAATTCCAACCATATGGGTCTTCCTAAACTGGGGCTATAACACCGTTAGGGAAAAGTTCCTATGACTTCCTATGGTACAACTATAACTTCTGACATATTTCTATCGAACTTGTGGAAGAATTTTGATTGAAAAATAGTTAAGTTTGTCCACTTTTAACTTACTCCGAAATTGATGGGCAACTTGGGTTGTTGGGTGACAAGGTTTATGGGTTATTAGATTATCAAGAGATGTAGTTAAAGGGTTAGTGGACAACATGGAATGATGTTAGTGAGTGAGTGAACTAGGGGTTAGTGGGTAAATGTGTTCAATTTGATGAAACATGAAAAAAAGGGTTATTGTGTGAGGAATCATAATGGTTAAGAATAAAAATGTGTCAAGGAATTAGTGTGTTTAGGGTCATGATTTCTTACAGGTTTAGTTTTTGTAGGGTCACAATGTGTAACGTGTGATTTTATCAAAGGGTGTCTCTATCAAAGTTCATAGGGATTAGAGTATATTGATGTGTATGTTTGTCTAGTTTCTAATTATTAGGGGTTATGGTATATTAGTGTGTTTGTGTTTTCATGATCATGATGTGTTGGGGAGTGGTTGCATTAGAGATCATAAAGGTTAAGGATCAAAGTGTAACAAAGGGTTGGTGTGTTGGGGGATATAGTTTATTAAAGATTTAGGGTGAGTGAAAGATAATGACGGTCTTTCATGACATGTTAGTGCCAATGAAAACATGGGAAATCAACAATATATTGAGTTTGAGGGATGATTCAAGGTACGTTCACAACAAATTTGAATATGGCTTAAGAACTTTAAATGTAGAAAATAAGATTAGCTCCCTAAATATATAATTTTTATATGACTATGCGAAATCTGGTTTTTTCTAAAAGTGGCGTGTTACTTTTCCTACAAAATATAATGCAAATGTTCTTGTTTGTGCTAGTGTTGGATACCTCAATGATGGGATTTCCTTAAAAAAATTGTATGATTGTATAAAACACTTATTCTTGTGCACGACTATTTTTTGAAAAAAAATAAAAATTATATATTTTTTAAAATTACAAAATTTATTGTATCCCTAAGATTAAGAGGTCAATCATTACGGTAGGGTTTGAGGGTCTAAACAAAATCAAACATTTAGACAAAAAATTGATTGTATATCTTGCTTGTATTCTAGCATATACTTTTTGTAAAATGGGCAGGGCAATAAAAAGTTATAGAATGAATGAAAATTGTTATATTTTAAGATTGTGGTATATGTCAAGAAAAACTTAAATAAAAATAGTAAAGAATAATGTTTCTTATTAAATTATATTTTTGAAATCTACATAGTTGGCTCTATATGTGCATATAACCTATTTAAAGACATGAAAAATGGATATATTAAGAAGTGTTTAGAAAAGGGAGGTTTTGTTGATTTTGTGGTCCAAATAACTAGGTTTTTCATATCAAACTTAAATTTAAAGCAACTAAGCCAAAAAAATTGTTATTTGGAATTCTCCATCCTACCAAGGAAATTTTGAATTTCAAGAATGTGCACAAATTATAAGAATGTGTGCATGCTCTAGAGTGTGTCCATGTTTCTAGAACACACATGCATTATTGTGAATAAAAAAACACAAGAGGAATACTCATCAAAATGGTAGAGAAAGGTCTCAACCCCTTAGAAAACTCATTGTTCCCATGTCAATTCTTATTAATTTATTATCGTTTGTACAAATATTTCCTTTTACTCACATTACTAATACCTTAGTTGAATAACATAAACTATAGGATATGAACATTTTTGTATTATATTGCATAATGTCTCTCACTCTCTCTCTCTGTTACCTAACTCTCCTTGGATCTTAGAAGAAATATCCTGAAATCAATATTGTTCATGTTGTTCTAGAAATAGTGTAGTTGAGAAAACAAATTGAATCATCAAAGAAGAATAGTGAGAACAAAAATACAAGAGGTTTATTTCAGTTCATGAGGCTTGATCATATCTTCAAAAGATCCATATTATATTAGAAGGTCCATAAACACTCAATGGAGTCTAAGAGAAAGTGCCATGCTCTTGATCAAGAGAGAGAAGTCAACCAATCATAACCTTAAAGACATGGGAAACTCCTTTTTCCACATAGTCTCATCGAGAGAATTCAACCAATCATAGACTTTAAAGTCAACAAATCATAACCTTAAAGAGAGGGGAAACTCCTTTTTCCACATAGTCTCATTGAGAGAAGTCAACTAATCATAGCCTTTAAGAGAGGGGTGAGTCCCCTTTGCACATAATATCATTAATAATATATTTGAATTTGTGGGACATTGATATAATTCAATCTTGATAACACTAATATCCTTACGACAACTTGAATAATCTATGCCTATCTAAGCTCAAATCTCAAGAAGGGATCTTGGTCGATCCAACCTTCACAAATATTAAAATATGTTGAAATGGGGGTTCATGTTATTCTTAATTCTTTACCCAATTGACATGATATAGTAAAATATACCCAATATGCTTAATACTTACGATATATTTGTTCACAACCATTAATATCAATAAGATTTGTTTATGGATTAAGGCCCTTGTTTTTATCCCCTAGCAATGGGAAGGATATTTGTAAACATTCTTATTAATTACAAAACATACTAATAATGTCCATATTCATAGTCACATGCCTTATAGAAAGAATCATTTAGCGCATGAGACCCTTGGTTTCCTTCCCAAACCATGGTACAAGTCTTAACTCCTATATATATTTTGGAAAAACTCCATATTGAACCCATATCCCACATGAAGTCCAAAACGTCACAAAAGGATTGATGTTGTTGTTCCAGATCTAATTCATGTGGTCCTGAGATTGAGAATGTTGTTTGTTTTGGGATTAATTTCCTTATTTTCATATCCTAGACATGGTATAGGCCTTGAGATACATTTTTATTGTGCAAAACACATTGATGGTGTTAGATATTCCCCAAAGAGGCTAATGATCCCATACAAAAGTCCTATGTAGTTTTTTGAGGACTACTACATGAAGCTTGATCTCAAGATTTTTAAAATAGGGTGTTAGAACCACACATTCCTTTCCTAACCATATATAAATCTCTAAGTGCATTATATGGTGAGAAAAACTTTTCAATACCCAACCCCGGTTTTCCAAACTTGTGAATAGCTCCCATATACCACCCAAAGGCTAGAGATCCCTTACAGAGGTTATACATTGTGGTTCACTACCTTGTTTATGGTCAACAAGAATGAAATTCCTTTGTTTTGGGACCCTAGGTGCTTGTTTTCCTCCTAGGCCATGTTGAGAATTTCTAAGAGCCCATTCTTTTTATGGCTGTGTCTTATTCCCATATTCCTAGTGGGGGCTTTTTTCATAGCCATTGAGCATACAAAATCCTTTTTTGCAACCTAAGCTCCTTGATTTTCTCCCTTGTATATGGTACACTCCCAAACTCCCATATGTGTTGTGAAAAAACTCATATTGGCATCCATATCCCACCTAGAGGCTAAAGATCCCTTACAAATTATGTATGTGGTGTTTGTATTATAGTTCCGAGTCAATTGTGATTGAGAAAATTATTTTTTTACCTAAAGTCCTTATTTTCCTCCACTTATGGTGGTATAGGTGTAGGTTTTAAATCTTTATAGTATAGAAAAAAAACACATTGTTTCTTTATAGCCTCAAAGTAATATTTTATTCATGCATGTACTCATAAATTTACTGAAACTTGTAAATGGAAAACCAACAAATGTTTGGAGCCACACCTCTAATTATGGTGTATTAACTTCACCATTTACAATACAATGCACATATGATTCTACAACTGTCCAAAGATTCCTAATAATTTTTATTGCATTAGATCACAACCTTATTTCCTTGACCAAAATAAGAAATTTGAGTGACAAAACCACTGTATATTTTGAAATTTGTCCTCCCCTACTATAGACACAATGTGTGGGACTAGTCATGAAAATAATATAATACATACCAAAAATTATACAACTTTATTTATTTTCATACAAGGGGCTTCAGCATTATATGATCAACAATTTATGGAAACAATGCACATTGCTTCATGAAGCGTCAATGAAAGCCAATTCGAGGCCATGTTGTTGATAAAATACATGGGACCTAGATGAAATGTTAGCGAGAAGACATTTGGAGTAATGCAATTTTTTTGGTATGGTTGGAAGAAGGTCATTAAAATGATGACAGAACGGTCAATCATATTTGAACATTTTGTGCATTTTATGATAGTTTGCGCCTTCTAGTTCTAGATTTGAATATGCTTGTCTCTATAGAAATAATAGATTTCTTATTTCCATTAATTCTGGGTTGGAGATAGTATTAAATGAATGTCTCGATTGCTAAGAGTTGATTAGACAAGTTTGAATTTGGATGGATGAATCCGGGTATGGTTTCTAATGGTTCTTCAATCTTCCTCTTTTGAATAAGGATCAACAACATTTATGTTTTGTATAATTGTGAACACATTGAATCCATGATTTAGTTCTTAGTTGTGTTGTTCACAAATATCTATTCCATCTACTGGTACTTTGGATGGCTTGTCTCAATTCTCATTGAGAGAGTTTAAAGAAAGGTGGGAGTTCACATGTATCATTTAATGTCTAAAATCGATTTTAAATTGAATGTATTTATAATCATTTAAAATATAATTTTTGATTTTCAAATTTGAAATGTGTTATATAGACTAATGTGGATAAGTACATGAGAGTATTAACAGGAGAACAGGATTGAGGCACCCATATTAAGGGAAGGATATTCCATTCAGGATGATTCATAATGTATGTTCTTGACTTCTATCAAAAAATTGTTTTCTCAAATTCTCTGTTAGCCTTTCTCAATTATTTTGGAATTATATATAGAACCCCTGAATGGTTTTGTTATTCTAAAATGGTACATTCGATTTTATTTATGTTTAGATCATGATGAGACCTAATTTTGAACTTGAAATATGTTTAAATATTTGAGAACAAATTCTATCCCACGTCAAGAAGCTTAGAAAGTTTCTAAATTTTCCTTGATTGCATTCCATTGTTTTCTTGTCCAAAATAACTAGTATTATTATATGAGAACATCCCACCAAAAGAAACAAAAGATAAGAGGAAATTTTAGAAGAATGGTTTTTAAAATGAAGATTTGTGTGTTTTGTTTGAATGTAATAGTTTTTGGAAGAATTGCTTAATATGAGACTTATGAGTCCTTTAGTTTGAAAGATAATCATGGAATTTGATTATATGACCACTAAAGAAGAAGAAGAGAATTATTTAATTTCAGGAGATTAATGTTCTTCTTTGTGTAGATATGATCAAATAACAATAGCTGGGATGAGAATTATAGAAAGATTTGGGACTTTATCCATAAGGAGAATTTCTGGAAGGATTTTGGGATTTTGGACTTTATCCACAAAGGGAGATAAGTATTTTCTTGGAAGAATAACCTATGTGGAGATTTGTGAATTTTTCTTCATGCAGGTTCCTCCATGTCTCATATTATTATCTAACTCAACTTCCCATTTGTTTTAAACCAAGAACAATAACATCCATTCAGGGATGAGAATTTCACCTAAAGGATTTGGGACCTTCTCCACAAGGAGAATTTCACTTCAAATATTTGAGACCTTATCCACAGCGATAATTTCACCTCAATGATTTGGGACCTTATCTCTAAGGAGATAAGTATTTCATTGGAAGAGAATGACTTAATATATAAATTTGTGAACTTTCTTCATACCACACAGTTCTATGTTATTTTCATATTATTATAACTTTAATTCAATTTTTTTTAACCAAGAACATAATTTTTCTTTTTACTAAAATTTTTTTAACATTTTGAATAAGATTTACAAATTATTTGAAATCATTGCACTCTTAATTGGAAGTAACTAGATCTTAAATCATTGCTTGTGGTTAGTTATATTATTTACATGTGTTTATTTAATATTTAGTTATAGTATATCTGCTAATATGTGTTATTTGTTTTAATATGTTTTTATTTTTATAGGTAATCCTAGGAAAATTATATTAGGTGGAAAATATGTTTACAATATATTTTGTGGGGAAAGAGTATGTTGGAGGATGACAGTTAACTCTTTGGTATGTATGTCAATTTATTTTAATTACACAATTTTTGAATTCTATATTATTTATGTTTGAATTGTATGAAATTTTAGTTTTGAAATCTGTTTTTTTTTTTTTTTTTTCCCACATATTTTATTGGTCATCTCAATATTTTCTACCTTGGATTTTTTTTTGAGTTAAATGTCTTAGTTTTTGTTATCTTCCTAAAATGGATGTCGAACTTATGTATTTTACAATGTTACTATTGAGTTTGATTATAATATATATATATATATATATATATATATATATATATATATATATCATAATTTTGGAATTCAAAATAACATTTTTGTCTCATATTTGATTTCAATAATTAATTAAATTAAAAATTGGCAAATTTAACTTGTTATGAACTAATGTTTGTATATTCTCTTTTACAATGCATTAAATTCTAAGCATCAAACTTTTAAATACTTTTTGCCATATATTTAAATTTTAAATGTTTTGTTTGATTGCTTTCACAATACATTGAATTAAGCATCAAACTTTTAAACACTTTTTCTCCATGTAATAGTTTAAATGTTTCAATTTATGTTTACTATGTCTTTGACCAATAATGAAAATAGACTCTATTGTCCAAATGTCATGTTTTGCATATTCTCCTATTTACAATGCATTTTAAATTAACCATCAAACTCTTAAATACATTTATTCTATGTATTAATTTAAATGTTGTTCTATAGGTAAACTCCTTAAATACTTTTACCTTCACATTATTAAATTTAAATGTTTGATTTTACATATTCATTGTGTATTGTCAAAAATATGATTCATTGTCAAAAGGTGGAAAAGTTAACTAGTAATGAAATAATGTTTTGTGTATTCTCTCTTTTACAATGCATTAAATTAAAAATAAAACTCTTAAATACTTTTCTACAATGTATTAATTTAAATGATTCATTTATGTTCACTATCTCATCTAAAAATAGTTCTATTGTCAAAAGTGTAGAGTTAACTAATAATGAAAATAAATTTCAGAAATGATGTAACAAAGTGGCAAAAAGTGGCAAAGTTAACAGCTATGATAAAATGCTCAAAATGATGTGGCAATAAAACAAAACCTTAAAGTAGAAAGGATGATCAACTCTTCTTTTAGGTACATTGTAGTCAATAAAAAAATGCTAAAGCTATAAAGGATATTCACCTAAAGGTTCATGTACCCTTGAACCTAATGTATATTAAATAAAATGAAAAAAAATACTGACCAGAAAAAATAAGTCAATGCGATAGTGTTTTATAATTTTTCATTTTTTTTTCTCCACTATACCACTATCTTACTACTTCAAGAGTCCTTCAATATAGTTGGAATGAAATTCACCAAATAGTTTGAGTGTTAAAACTCTCCAACATTAATAATTGGTTTTTACTACATGACATTAAATTTATATATAAACTTTTATTTTACTTGAAATTAAATTTCTATATAAATTAATATGGTAAATATAAAGTTTTTTTTTTTATTAATATATTATTTTTATATTGTAAATATAAAATTTGTGTTTTCACCTCTTTGGAAGTCATGGTCAAAACTAAAGAAAAAGGTTATATATCTCCATGCACCTTAACAATCAATGGTTAAGGGAGAATCTCTTAACACAAACAGAATCTCCCTACAAATATCATGACCTTAAAATAATTATTATCATATAAAATAATTGTTACACTTAAAATATTTATAAAGCATTACATGTATTAAATTTTTTATTCAAATTAAATGTAAATTAACATGTGAATAATTATATATAATAATTATGAAACATTAAATGTTTATATCGAAAAATAATTCAATTAAAAACAAAATACTAAATTATTGTTTTAATTAGATGTAAGTTAGAATTTGATATTGAATCATAGTATATATTAGAATATATTTACAATAATGTTTCTATCCCAATGTAATTTGGTATCCTGTTTTTATATCACTTGGTAATGCACATAATTGAGAAAGGGTCAGTTCTATTTAGAAGTTAGAATTGGGTATCTTGGTGATCCATCACTGATTTTCAGAATCTATGAAATCTAACCATGCGTAAGAAGTGAAGGAACTTGATCTAAAAATGAAGAAGGCTGTCAAATTGATTAAATTAATTTTGCAAGTGAAATGTTATGTGTGTTTAAAGCAACGGATCAATTTGCAACACATATAAAAGGATTACTTATGTAAGAAATAAACATAGAAAGCATCATAAATCATTAAACATCAGACATAAACACAACAAACTTGATAAAGGAGTTCACCACTCAAGACTTACATCCTCCTGGTCGACCTCCCAAATGGATCTTTTGCTATTAAATTGCTCAAAGTGCTTAAAAACGTAATGCTTCGGTCTCCTCAAATCAACAATGTGCTTCAATGGCTCCACCTTGGCGTCCCAAAACACAATGCGGGCTCTTCGACACTGAAGCGGTGAGAAAAATGAAATGAAGATGGCCTCCTTGAAGTCTACCCTTCTTCTTTGTTGTCTGGTTCTACAATACACCTGATGACTCCTCAAACTTGCTTCACATCATTTTAAGCCCGGAAAAACTAGAACCCAGTAGCCAGCTATAGAACAAAACCATAGAACGGTTAGGGCGTCTCCAGCCCTTAACCGCCTTGGCATTTGGTCATATGGCCCATGCGACCATAGACTAGGCATAAAAATGGTTTGATAGTTGACGTACTGTGTTTTAGAAACAGCTCGAACCCCGGACATGTATGCCACATGTAACCAAGGGTTATAAACCCCGCACCCACAATATAATACTTTGAGTATATGTTTTCCCGCGCGCGTTTTTTATTACAATGGTAAATCATAACCATATGATATAAGTTATGTGATTTTAAAATCACGCACAATACACCATATGCAATGCTTATATGAAATATACGATGGGTCAGGGCTAGGCAAATTACTTATCCGTACTAATACAAGGAATAACTTCAGCCTGATGCAATGGGTTATGTAACAGGGAACAATCCGGATATATTTGGCTATGATGTTTGTTCGTCTTGCATAGAGGTCTGAGATTAGAACCCATGGGGATAGGCGTACACAAATATCCGATAACCGTAAAACAGTCGGATAATATTGGCGCAAATGGTTGGGCCATTATTAAACTTTCATGCACCAATGACGCGATATCCATCATCCCATTGGAAACATCATCCAATACTGAACGTGCCACATCGTCAAACTACATTTCACCGTGATGATGCGGCCCTCCCGCATTGATTAGATGCGATTTCTCGACGAGTCTGGTCGGTAAAATTTTCCACTGTTTGACTTGGCGGGTCAAATCAGCGATGTCGCTTCTCTCTGGGACTCCATTGCGAAAAGTAAATGTCTGCATTAGAATGAAGCAGCAGGGCGGACCTATGATGAAACTATTTTTAGTCCAATCCAGGCACTTTGAAAGTGAGCAAATTTGATTCCACCTAGTCACCTCCCCATTGGGAAGCTTTTGGACCTCAAGGAGCCTCGATCTATGAAGGTCAGGGGTATAGTTCCTACTTCAACTCAATCCCATGGCTTTGCTTGGTTAGTCCTTTGAACCAACTTCGCAAATGCTCACATTTTCTCCTTTTCGGGGTCTCATGTCAGAGTATGGTGTCTTCTGTAGATTCTATTAGATATTACAGGAAAAATCGTCTATGGAAGGAATATGAACATGTTCTCATTGATCAGCGATCAGCGAAGAATCGCCAACTTCAAATTCTCAACATTAACAATGCTTTTCGCATATATGGGAGGCAAATCTAGACGAAAAGCATTGTTCCCAATCTTATCGACCAATTTTAGAGGACCATATCGGTGGTTTTCCAACTTTTACCTTCTCCTTTAAACCTCTCCTTCTTGATGTAAAGCCACACTTCATACCTCCAACTTGAACTGTGATCAACTCGATGCTTGTAATAAACTTTTGTACTTATTTTGCGACTTTCTCCAGTACGCTCTTGCCACGATGTATAGAATGAATTTATTCAAATCGACTTCTACCGATCCAATATCATCACGCCCATCAACAATATCGCAAAAGATGAAATCTAAGGTGACTTGGGAAAATAGCCAAAACAAAGTCTCTAAAATGTGACGTCTGGCGATGATCGAAGAGTGCTTCTGGCATGATTATAATCATGTTGTGCATAGTGCAATTGTTCATCCCAAAGTTTGGGATGTTTGTTGCAATATCCATGAAGAAGATGTACTATTGTTCTATTCACCACTTTTGTTTGACGATTTGTTTGTGGATGAAAAGATGTTTTCTTTTTCAACTTGGTGTCCATGAGTGCCATAAACTCGATAAAAACTCCCAACAAATCGAGAATCCGGATCAAAAATAATGGACTTGGCAACCAAGTACTGAAACATTTTGAAAGGTGTATGTTGTTTGTTCTACCATTACCTTCTTAGTACAAGGCATCAAAATACCCATTTGCGCCAAAATGATCAACCCCCAACATAAAGAGATAATCACGTGACCCGCTACCGACAGAAGGAAACCAACAAAATCCATGGAAATACTTTCCAAAGGCGAGAAGGAGCTGGAAGTGGAGTGTACAAATTAACCGCGATTACTTGGTTTACTTGGCAGCACACATCAATAACATCCCCGCGCATGTCGCGTGAAACACTTTGTTCATCTTAGATGCAATACCTCTTCAAATTTTCCCTTTGTCTTGCCAACACCAAAATGACCAGCAATAAAGGAAGAATGTGCTTCTCTTATGAAGTTGATTCTTTCTCCCTATGGAAAACAACTTGCCAAGATGATACAAAGGATTACTACCGAATGATAATCAATTCTTCAGCATGGACTAGAGTGGCACAAAGTTTTATATACTTCCTTAAAGTCAACATCAAAGCATCGCGGTTCCACCTTGCTTTCATGCATTGGGATACGCCAGAATGGCGAAAACTTTAACAATGGCTGGACGGCATATCAACTTACTTTGTTAAAAACATACTTAACCAAATGGCGTTTTGTAGAAAACCCATCCATTTGATGTGCCTAGCTTGTTGTAGTTTTGATTGTGATTGTAAATATTACAAGGGTTGATGATCTGTGTATTGGCCCTTCAATGGTTTCTTCCCAACAAATAATGCTTCCATTTCTTAACACTTTAAGATATTCGTATAGTCTTTATCATAAGTTGGATAATTAATCCAGACACCATTAGCGATCTCGAAATGAAAACAAATTATGAAACACCATCCGGAAACGAAACTTACACTCTGCATCGCCAATTATACATCACGGTATGGATTTTCAAAGATTATCTTAAATTGGAAGAGCAGATAAATTGATCTTTTCTTTCAAGTATCAAATGCCTGTTCCGCCTCCCCATTGAAAATAGCGGCTTGTCCGCGACAGCCGAGGTGGAGGCGCAATGGGCCGAAAGTTAAAGCGATAAACTTTAGCCAATATTGGGCTCCTCAAAACTCCCTTACCTAAATGCATTCTTTGGAACTTTGGACCATTCCAAAATTACTTTAACTTTTGAAGGATCAATTTTTAATTCTGCTCCATAATATGACCTATTAATAAGTGAGTTTTTGCCAAATTCGCATTTGGATAACTTCAAAAACAAATGTTCCTTCCTCAAAACATCGCCAACTTTTTTCATGTTCAATATGCTCTTCAATTTCTTGAAAATCAAAATCTATCCATCTAGTGAACAATAACAAAATCATCCGGAAAAGGCCTCAAGACATCATTAATCACTCGCATAAAAGTAGCGGGTACATTAAAAGTCCAAGCGGCATTACCATCCATTCAAACAAACCTTCTTCATTCTAAAGTTGTCTTCCATGTGTGTATACACCGTCAATTTGATGATAACCACTCCTTAAAATCTAACTTAAGTGAAATATTTTGCATCTTTAAATTGATCAAGTAAATCATCATCGTGGGAAGAGGATAACGATTTTTAATTGATATCTTGTTCAAAATACGAAAATCAACACATTAAGCCCGCGTTCATCCTTCTTTGGAACCAACACAATCGGGAACCACATGGAAAAGAATTTCGATTTCAATTACCTTTGTCTAACAACTCCAATTTGATTTTAATCTCTAGGTATTTTCCTGTGAGCATTCTATACATACCAATATTGGGAAGTGGACAATCTGGTTGTAACTAAATTTCATGTTGTATTCCTCTTTTAGAACAATCCTTTTAAGTTCTTTAAACATATCATCATATCGGTTAACAACTTCATATAAACTTGATTTTAACATAGAATCACAACCTTCAAATGCTTCATTCTCTACATCATTTTAAGGTTTTGATCATTAAGAGAACAAAGGAAGTTTTTACTGTAACCTCTTCATTTGCCCTGGATGCATGGAGTTGATAAGTTCATTTTCTTAGTGTGAGCTTTGGCAACATACTCAACCCCATCCAAACAATGATATTTGTTTTTCTGACCGATAGAATAGCTTTCCTATGATATAATGGGACTTCAAAACAGCCGCCACGTATATCCAGCATTGTCCACGTCAGCTCTACTTCATCAGCAAAATTAAGTTATAGCGAACCTAAGTTTACACCTTATTGTTACTTGTAATTTAGCATTATTACATATCCAACTAAGAGGGTATGTCTTAGGATGTTGACTAGTTTCCAATTTAAGTTTTTTTACAGTCTCTTTTGAAATAAGAGACTGTAAAGAAATTTAAGTTGGAAACTAGTCCACATGCTAAGCCTTACCCTCTTGGTTGGAAAAGTTCAATTCTTGTTTTTTCTTGTTTAGTTACATTGACATTATTTTTACTTGAAGAGCTAGTACTTGCAGCGGAATTATTACCTTGGTAACCTTATGTATGATCTTGATGCCATTACGGAATCGAATTAAAATCTTGTACCATGATCCTGGCAATCTTGACTTCCCTTTTCCGTTGTTGCGCCAAACTTCTTGGAGTCGCTTCGGAGGATGAAAGCTTTAACAAATGGTCTTCATGTTGGCAACTACTGAACAATGTTTACGTATGGAGCACTACCTTCCTTCTTCCACCGCGTAGCATTCACTACGCCTTGCCTTTAAATCTTCACCACTTTATCCTGATGGTGAAGAGCGATCTTCTTGAAACCCTCATGTATCGTTCTTTCCCCTTGCTTACAAATGAGTATCCTATACACAAAATTCATCTATATTTGTAGGGTTAAACATAATTATAGATAATACTCAAAATACTTCACTTTAAAAGCCAATACTCCTTTGAGCAATGTCTCTTGTGAGAATAGAGTAATCCCAAAATATTGCCTTCTAAAATCCTGAGTGAAACTTTTTACATTTTGTCCTTTTTCTTGTTTAAAATTTTGCCATTCGATTGTTGCCTTTTGCTTATAAGCTAATGGATAAATTGTTTTCTTAATTATTATGAGTCATTCAAAGAAAGCAAATTTTCCATTCTTTTAATTTCTTCTTGTGTCTTAAATTCCCACCAAATAAGTGATGAAACATCTAATCTTAATGAAGAAGCTATTGCGGGTACTTTTGTTTCCATCATCTTATTTTTTGTATTCTAGAATAAACTTTAATTTGCCTTATCCAGTTATCTAACTTCCGGCATTAACTCCATTATAAATTGGCAATAGAATTTTTATATCAAGCTTTAATGGCGGAATTTGCGAAGGAGTTTCATATGGGGAAGAACTTGAATAAGAAGAAGAAGATGAGGATGATGGAGGAGGGGTGGTGGGAAGCACCGAGGCATTCCTCATCTGCAGGTCTATGCCGCACGCTCACTGCCATTGAAAGGGTTGGGCCTTCCTGCGCGACGACATGTGTCCCATCGCAGAGCCTTCTACATCCATCTCTGTCGCGAAGAGTCTACACAGGAATCGCTTCCGAAACAACGTTCATGATCATTTGCATCGCCATGCTTTGGTATCTCTCTAACTTCTGGTAGAATGGCTTGCTTCCTCCGTCAGGATAGAGCGGCTCCTAGTTGTTGCCTATCGCGTGTGAGTTTCAACTGTAGAATCGGCTCAAAACTTGCAAAACAATCAAGTCTTTAAACGGTGCTCACATTATAACAGTCTAAAATGAAGGAACGATAAACGATTAAATTAATTGCAAGTAAAATGTTATATGATTTAAAGCAACAGGATCAATTGCAACCTGTAGGGATTACTTGTGGCAGAAATAAACATAATTAACTTGTCATAAATCGTGTGAGACAGCCAGACACAAACTATAGTTCCAATCAAGAGGTTTCACCCACTCAGACCCTCTCACAGTCCGACCTGGAAGATAAGGATCTGCATATTATAAATTTCTCAAGTTCTTAAAAACATATCTTCTGATTTATCGAAATCAACAAATTGTTGCTTTAATGGCTCATTGAGTGTCCCAAACCCTATGCAGGCTCTTCGGCGCCTGAAGCGATGAAAATAGAAGACTAGCCTCCTTGAAGTCTCCTTCTTCTTTTGGTGTCTGGTTCTAATCACTGCTGTTCTCAAAAGCACAGCACACATCATTTTAAGCTGACAGAACCCATTATGCAACCTTGCCATTAAGCATGGAAGAATGGATTTGCGGTGCACCTCCATTATATAGCCTCGACCCTTCGAGTCTCTAACGGCCCATCGACCATAAACTGAGCATAAAGTAGTTTAAACAGTTGAGCTGCGTACAACATTGTTTTAAAACTCCCTTCATTACCGAACATGTGGCATACCACATAACCAAAGGTTTTAAAGAAACCGTGCCACAATATATTACCGGAACTAATATATATTTCAGCATTTTTATTACAATAGGTAATCAACCATATATTATAAAGTTATGTGATTTTTAAAAGATATTTTGTCTCTTAACCATAGTTACATATAAAATCGATGGGTCGAAGGCTACAGAATACGTATTTTATCATTAAATACAGAACCAACTTTAAATACAAGTGCAATGGGTTATGTAAAAACAAAGGAACAGTCTGAGATATGACTGGCTAAGCCGATGTGTTGTTAAAGTCTTGCATAGAGAGAGGGAGTCCAGGAACCGAACCCATGGACCCAAAATATTACAAATATCGCCAACCATGCATCTGACTGGAGGATGGTGACCGTGGTGCAACTGGTTGGGCGTTAACTTTATTCAGCTGGAAATGACACGATATGTCATCCCGGTAGTATAAATCCTTCGAAGCAGCACCACGCTCATCATTTGCCATGTCTGCCAAAAGCAGATGGGTACGACCCTCTAGCGATGACGTCTGGGATTTGTGGGACGAGTCTGATCATCAATTTTTCTGACTTGACCTGTGATTCAAATCGCGGTATCTCCTCATCGGACTCATTCAATCAAAATGCCGAATCAGGAAAAGCGAGAGATGGACATAATGTAACGCTGTTTTCGTCTCCAATCCAGAGCACTTTGAAAGTGAACAGAACGATCCTTCGAACTTCTCTTTAAATGGAGGTTTCGGTCTGCCACTACAATAAAAAATAATATTCTTGTATTCTAGGGTACAAAAGTAGATAATTCATGATGCGATATGGCTGGCTTTGATAAGTGAACTTCATTTACGGAACTCAATATGTTTATTTCAAAGAGAGATTTTATTAATGTTACTCAAAAAAGAATGACGCAATCCATTTTGATCGTCTAATGGAACAATTAGAATACAGGGAAAAGTCCTCAATGGGTGTAGCTCCATTTCCCTATGTGGTCTATGGTTGCTTGTATTATGCATAGGGTTGTAATTGTATCATTACAAAGCATGTAGCAAAGGCGCGACTCGATAAATCACAGACCATGAACACTAATAGAAATGGTGCACAAGATTATGACTTCATGTGGGAAGGGTTTCTTGATGCTGTAGCTTATCCGCCCTACACTTCTGTAACTTCATATACTTCTCCTTGTGGCTTGTGCCTTTATGAACATGGAAAATGGAGTATGGTTGGAAATTATGGGTTTGTAGGGGACGGCTCCATAAGACATTTATGGGAATGGATTCAAACATTCTAAAGCATTTAAACCCCATCGAATGAACTTCGTTAAAATATATTTTACTTGTCTAACATGTGGGCATTTCCAAATGCAAGATGGGCTAATTTGATATCATAAAGGTGCCTTAATACTATGCTTTCTTTAAAAGATTAGTCTCATCCAAATGATATAAAGGGGCATGCTTAGAAGAATATATTATGATGGGTCTTTTACTCGGATCAACTACTTAAAGATGTCTCGTAAATAATGTAATAACCCCATTGTTAATTTACGACAACAAATTAGAAAGCAGTTTTTTTTATTTTTTTGTTCTTTCTTCGAAAAGGTAAGAGGCAAGAGGCGGGTAATGACAATTTAATCCTGCTTGATATTAGAGCGTGAGTCGCGTGGAACAAAATGGAAACTATGACTTCACTCTCACTAAACACAAGGTAAACTGGGTGAAACATGCGAAGAACAACAAGGAGGAATGACTACCTCTAAAGCCCGACCCCGCAACCGCGACCGTACTACAAAGCTAAAGGGGACAACGAATTACAACATACAAACAATGGGACGCATGACACCACTGGGCGGAGACAAACCCAATGCTAGAGGCACTTTCAAACCATGTATACAAAAGAAACAGCGGAAATGCTTGGGAAGCGATCACATGACGCCCAGAGCTCAATGAGTTCTCGCACCATTAAGCTGGCCTCCATGGGGCGTTACTGCCGGTCTGTCATGGGAATCATGTCGTCCTCAAGTGATAGATGCATCAACAACAGTGAAAAATATTATCAGACAAGGACTGGACAATCGATGTGTTGAACCGAATACCAATAGGAAAAACCACACCCATACCCCAATAACAAGTCGACGAAATTCCAGAGGACAAAGACAAGGGATGACACAAGCCAAAAAATTCTGACATTATCCATGACCCAACCAATCCCCCAATCAATGATTGCAATCTATTTTAACACAAGTTTCCATTCTAGACGGGGCACGTCAAAGTTACAATTAGTCAATAATGCACCCACTAATTTAACGTTAGTAAAATCAATATTGCAATTCTAGGTAAGAAATGTTTAAACTATAATTATAAATACCATCTAACCTCCATTATAATCAATTATGAGTCTAAGGCAACTTCGTCTAGTCTTTACTCACCAACCTAATTTTTAATCATTAATCACAATCTAATTGGGAAATTCTACATTAATCCAAAATCTCCGTCCAACTATCCATTAACGGGCAACTAAATTAACAAGCAATGTGGGATGCTATATCTGAACAATTTAATCTCAGCATTAGTCTAGTTATTAATAGTTTGTGGAGACACGATTATCTTCCCCTAATTTGAGGAATGCACTGGAGTGTGTTTGTCTTCCATGATACACCCAGTATATACTTCTTCCAAATGGGGAATCTGGGAGGTACCGTTCTTTAGGGGTCCAAGGACTATCCCTGGTGAATAACGAGGGTTTGACCCCAAAGGAAAAATGTCTTCTGAAATGTTTGTATAATTTCATTGTAAATCGGACCATTCATTATAAGGTCACCAGATCTAACGATAGGAAGTTATGTTAGGGTGTTTTCCTCTAGAAGGCAACCCTCTTTTAAAAGGGAAATGTATCGCGGCTATAAAGGGTTGTGAATATTGTATTCTAAGAAAGGATACTGTGAGAGAAAGAGGAAGTTACAACAGGTTTTCTCGGTTGTATCCCTTCATATGTTGGATAATAACAAATGAAGGACCTGACAATTTCTGCAATTGGGCCGTAGCCTAACGGGTGAGCTCCACGTAAAATGCGTGTGTCTCTATTGTATTGTGTATCTTACGTGTTTTGTTTCGCATTTGTTTTATTTATTGCTCCATGGTCCTATTTTTCTAATAGCTATACTGACCGAACCAATCATACTAGCTATCTATTATCATTGAGAAAGAAACTGCTAACTACTAACATTGATGTCACAATATAAGAAGGAAATTAACATAACTAGGTTACCTAACAGATGAAATTAAGCCGACCATGAGCCATTTACATGATATCCGCAACAAGTAATAAAGAAACAATAACAAGGCGATTAACATGGTGATTAACATAACAATTAATATAAAGTAAAAGGAGAAATTGCATGGTAACATAACAATTAATAACTCAATAACAAGGCGATTTCATACAGTTTAACCATTTAACTCGCTACAAAAATTAATCAAAAAGAAGGAATACAATGGTCATTAACTCACAGTATCAAATAAGCAATTTCTCTGGTGGACGTAGCCCACACTGGGTGAACCACGTAAATCTGTGTCTCTATTGTATTGTGTATCTTCTGTGTTTTGTTTCCGCATTTGTTTTATTTTATTGCTCCATGGTCCTATTTTTCTAATAGCTATACTGACCGAACCAATCATACTAGCTATCTATTATCATTGAGAAAGAAACTGCTAACTACTAACATTGTTGTCGCAATATAAGAAGGAAATTAACATAGCAGTTACCTAACAATTAAATTAGCAATGACAAGGCCATTTACATGACTATTATCATAACAAGTAATAAAGCAATAACAAGGCGATTAGCATGTTGATTAACATAACAATTAATATAAAAGTAAAAGGAAAATTGCATGACTGTTAACATAACAATTAACAACTCAATAACAAGGCGATTTCATACTGTTTAACCGTTTAACTTGCTGCGGAAATTAATCAAAAAGAAGGAATCTGTTGATGACTAATTCACGATAGAAAATAACATGGCAATTAATAAGGAAATAATATAGCTTTTATCATTGTAATTAAGATGGTAATGAATAGTAAAACATAGGAAACATTTAAGGAAAAATGGTGTCCAATCCAACAACCGTAGTCAACCATTTAAAGGGGATAAACGTGGTCACACCAGTAGCAAAACACAGTCCTAGTTAATGGCGAATTGTTGTGCCATACCTCATCAAGCACCGACTACCAATTAATGGCAAATCGTGGGTATTTAGCAACAACTCAGTCCATTGTTTGAAAGTAAAAACGTGGGCATTTAAAATGACAATTTCAGCCTCATTTGGAAGCAAAAACATGGGCCTTTAAAATGGCAATCTCTGTCTCGTTTGAAACCAAAAACGTGGGCATTTTAAACTGCAAACTCAATCTCATTTGAAAGAAAAAACGTGGGCATTTTAAACGGCAAACACAATCTTATTTGAAAGCGAAAACGTGGGCATTTTAAATAGCAAAC
>SNQJ01S0137677.1:0-19436 GCA_010110895.2 Picea sitchensis | reverse complement strand
TTCTTTGTTGGTTTGTGATTCTCAGAAATGCTTACTATTCCACAAACTCAAGGAAGGATCTACAAATATGACAGTAGCGATGACAATAGTCATTTAAAAGGTACGTAACTTGTAACTCATTAAACTAGTTCATATAATAATGAAGTTTAAGGTAAAGTGTGCATTATGCTCTTTTTTGCTCTAGTTTTCAGTGGGATCTAGGGATTATTTTTTGTGTACTCACTTACCGATTAATCCGATAACACTTATCTACGTAAAAGAAAATTCTATCTTGAGCTGCCTTTAAATTCTACTTAATTCTAGCCATTTGTTCTTCCATATCCTTGACAAATTCCCGTCCTAGTACCATTTTGTCTTCTAAGTTGTCCCAACTAACTGGAGTATTGCATTTCCTACCATACAAAGCTTCAAATGGGATCATTTTAAATGAAGATTTATACCCATTATTATAGGAAAACTCAACCAAGTGCAAGTAATCCTCCCACTTAGATGGCATATCCATCACATACATTCTCAAAATTTCTTCAATTACTTAGTTGACTCTCTCTATCTACCCATCTAACTGATGATGGTATGATTTTCTAGATTTCATATTTGTATCAAATCCTTTAAACAATCCCCTCCATAAATTTGAAGTAAACTTTGTATCTATGTCTGAAACAATTTCTTCATGTATGTTATGCAACCTAGCAATCTCCCTCATGAAAATTTATGCAATATTAGTTGTTATATGAGTCATTTTTATAGGAATAAAATGAGCATCCTTTTTTAATTTATTAACCTCTACCATGATTGAATCATGTTGTCTTGTTTTCATGGGAAATTTAGTTATAAAATCAATGGTTACCACTTCTCGTTTCTTCTCTGGAATAGGTAGTGGTTTAAGCAAACTCGTTGGTTTCCTATGCTCAGCCTTCACTCTATGAATTTCTAATGCAGGAGCATCACCATCAACAATTAAAGAATCCAGGTGGAGGACAACTCAGCACCCAACACACAAATTTCAAATTGTTTATGAATTCGAAGGAGGGCACATTTTTTTTGTTTTGAAAGGATTGTAATTTAAAGATTTTAAATGTTTTGAGGTTTGAGCCATCACACAAGGACTCCAATGATTGTAATTGTTTTAATTATCATATAAGGTTGTAATTATACTGAGTATGGACTCATATATGAATGCAATTTCCATTCAATATAATAGTCCTTAGTAGATGAATGAATTAACTATCATAGGATATCTCTAAGGTAGTCTAGAGGGAATGCTCAAGAAGTCTCTCCATGTATAAGTATGTGTAGTGTTTTCCCAAATGAGGTTGTTGAATGTTATTGCAGTGGTTGTTAAATATTATTTTTATTGACGCTCAGAGATTTTTTGATTATTATGAATAGTTGTAGAGAGTCGTATGAGTCTGTGTACATATTTCACTGAATGAATACAAGAATAGAGGTTTGATTCTACACATATGGTGTTGTGTTAATATGAGTTATTTGAGTACATTTATGTTTCTTTATGTTCTTTGTGTTTTATCTGGTTATGTATATTTTATTCATGAATATGTTTCTCATGGTTAAGTTTGAAAACCTTTGATGTTTCTGTAAGTTTCATTTGTTTCTCTTTTGAGATTCCTAGTGCAGGGAGTGCACAACTCTCGCAAGGAATGCGTAGTTAAAGTCGAGATAGAATCAGAAGATAAAAAGAGATAACATGAATTTACAGTGGTAGTGAAAGGAGTGCACATTTGTTTAGTTGAAGTGTAGAGAGTGCATAGTTTTTTATAGGAGAGCAAAGATTTAAGAAGACCCATGTAAGGAGTGCATCAGACAAATACTTTCTTTGAGTGTTGAATAAGTCTCAGAGGAGACGAAGGCAAAGAGAACATAAGGGATATTTTCTTCAAAAATATCTAAGTACAAGAATTTGATAGAAGTTCCAAGGATGCAAGGAGTGCACCAGAGGTATGAAATACCTCAAGGAACAGATATTAGAAGAGATAGAAAACTAAAGAGTTCAACATGAGGGACTTGGAAGATTTCTAAGTCAAGAGATTTAAAGTATCCGAAGAGTGCAAAGGAGGGTTTCAGAGATCTTATTTATCTTGTGCATTCAAAATTGGGGAGGATAGAGGTCATAATTTCTAAGGAGGAGAAGATTCGTTACTATTTAAAATTTGAATGACTGAGATATGTTTTGGAGGATCCTGGGTCTTTTTTCAACCTTATATATGGAGAATTAGTGCAGGGTTTAACCCTGAAAGTCATTAATACTTCACATGTATGGAGAAGTTGTGGATCAATTTTAAGGGTGGAGTTATCAAGGATCGAAGATCTATGGTCTAGATCCATTCAAGAGTTTGCAGGAGAGTGTAAATTTGTTGGATTAGAAGGAGTTGCATGAGGTTTAATAGGAGAACTCATTCGACCTTCGCTCATTCAGAAGATTTGGTGTGCAGAGAAGTTGGGACCCCCGAAGTCCCAAAGGCTGGAGTGAATCACGACTATCCAAAACCCAGGGACAGGTGTTGGCAGATCATGTACTCCGATGGATTATCACTTCTGAATCAGTTAGGAGTGGAGGAATCCCAAAGTCTTGGAGACCTACAGTTCATATGGGTCGTCCATTCGAGAGGAAACGTGTCGACATATTATAAGTTTTGAAGGGTAGATAGTTTAGGAGAATAGAATGAATATAAGGTCAGTCTCTCTAGAGTCCCTAATTTCATAGTTTATCTAGACCATTGATTTCTGGGAGGACACGTGGCAATAGATCAGTAGGTCTAGAGGTCCGACACTACAGAGAATTTAGAGTAGTTTTGTTTGGAATCTCGAAGGTTGGATTCAATCCCAACTGTCTATTGGAGAGGATGGGTAGCTTAATATCGTGCGGTGCGGAGACTTGGCACTTCGGTGAAATAAAATCTTCGTTCAGAAGGGGAGAAAATCCGTCGAAGTCTCGAAGGAATCCTAGTCATAAATATAGGATAGGATATGTGGAAGAAGGATAATCATTCGATGTCTTAGAATCGAGAGATATAAGAAGTTGTGTCGTTTGAAGACCAAAGGAAATCTCCGAAGGAGGAAGGGAATTGATTCAGACCATCCATTGGTTGGAGCATTGTGGACAGTCCATCTGAGACTCAGCGTAATTTATATTTCGGTGATCCGAGAGAGTTATGGGAAAGGGTGTTGTGAATAAACCTCCAAATCCCAAAGACATAATATGAGTCATTTATCGCGATGTTCATAATGGACCATTGATCTATCCTCCTAGTGTTCAACAATTTGTTGGTTTTGTGTTGGGAGATAAGAGGAAAAAAAGTTCCTGAAGTCCTGTAACTTTCGGGGATTGAATTTTGGCCCATGGTTTTGGCCCTCGATCTCCAGGGAGGCTTTGATAGTGCTCAATGAATATGAAAAAAAAAAACTTTCATTCGATAAAAAGTTTTAAGGACCTGTGCATTACGATTTTGGGCTAAGAGGGAGCCCATGAGATGATTTCATCTCTCGACTAGAATGATCCTAGATCGGGAGGTCCCACGGAACCTAGGATAGGGTGGGGTATAGATCAAGTGGTATCAATGTGATAATTAATCTCTATAAGATAAGAATACAACTTGGAAGCATGCTGCCAAGAAGACACACTAAAAGACCTGTAGAAAATACAACTGTGGAAGAGGAGATTGGGMAACTCCGTGCAAGATTATATGACATGGAKATAGCATAGAKAAGAGAACCTCATGTTGGTGACATYAGTGAATATGAGAGTGAATAAATGGAAGATGAAGAAGTTGTAGGAGAAGACATTGCAGAGGAACACTTGTTGATAGTTGTTGCAAAAGTGGGAGCCAGTTCAAAAATGGAAATCCTGGTGTATGAAGGCAACTTGGATGTTGTGGATCTGCTAGATTGGATAAGATGCTTAGAATAGTAATTCAATTATGAATATATTTAGGATGATAAGAAGGTGAATCATGTTGGTACCAGACTGAAGGGACATGAAGTGTTATGGTGGGATGAATTGCATGTCAACATAAGGCACAAAGGTATGCAAAAGATCAAAAATTTGGATAGGATGGTAGCAAAATTGAAAGTTAATCTCATACCCAAATATTATCATAACAATCTGTTCAGGAGATTGCAAATCTTGAGACAGAAGGGCTTGTCAGTGAAAGAATACACTAACGAGTTTTACAGATTGAACATCAGAGAAAGACATCATGAGAGCGATGAGGAAAATTTTTGCAGGTATATTAATGTATTGAGATATGAAATTTAGGAGGAAATCAACATTATGACCATGAGAATGGTGGAATATTCTTATCAATCAACAGTGAAAGCAGGGGAGAATTTTTCCAGGAAACAAAGCCAGTGAAACAAAGGAAATATTCGAAGCAGAGGCAAGGGATATTTCTGAGAGAAGTTCCAGAAACCCAAACCTAAAGATAGAAAGTATCAAAGTCATACATAATGAGGATGAATTTCCATAGGTGGACAACATGGTGGAAGAAACTATTATTCTCTAGGAAGAGAAAGAGGTAGAGGAGGAGAAGGGATATGTTATGCCTACAGAAATATAGTGCATATGTCTTGGGAATGTCCTGAGAGGAAAAATAAAGAAGGAGGTGGATAATCTCACATTTTCAAAGCTCAAAGAAGGAATGTTGAGGTAGAAGCATTAGAACATGGGAAATCACTTATGATGAGGAAATTTCTCTTAAAGCTAGAGAACTAAGAAGAAGATCCAATTCAAAGAAATGGTTTGTTCACGACTACTTGCAAGACCAAATACATGGTATGCAAGGTGATCATAGACAGTGGGAGCACTGATAATTTGGTATCCACGGAAATGGTGGAAAAGCTGGAGTTGGAGACAACTGCACATCTGAACCCGTACAATCTATCGTGGTTGAAGAAGGGACACCAAGTCTTAAGAAGTCAACAATGCAATGTTGAATTCAAGATAGAAGGTTATAAAGATGATATTCTGTGTGATGTAATACCCATGGATGTTTGTCATGTTTTTTTGGGAAGAGCATGGAAATTTGATAGAAATGCCATACATGATGGGAGAAAAAATACTTACACCCTTGAAAATAAAGGGCATACACATATGTTTCTCCCAATGGAGGATAAGAAAGTAAAGGAACAAGGTAGCCTAACCATACTTCTCATGAGTGGGAAGGAACTATTGAATGAAGCCTACAAGGAACATGAGATGCAGTTTGTTATGGTGAGAAAGGCCAGAGTCATCCTTACAAATACTTTTGTGGATGATCTTCCGATAGATATTTAGGAATTGTTGGATAATTTGGTTTATATTGTGGTGCATGAATTACCTCATTCTTTTCCACCCATTAGCAGTATTAGTCATCGCATTGACCTTATTCCAAGATAAAGTTTGTCAAACAAAGAAGCATATAGGTTGACACCTAAAGAAAATGAATAGGTTGAGAATGAAGTCCAATATTTGTTGGATAAGGGTTTCGTCAGAGAGAGTTTGAGTCCATGCATAGTACCAACTGTGTTGAGTCCAAAGAAATATGGAGGATGGAGAATGTGAAAATATTCTATAGCCATCAACAATATTACCATTAGGTATAGATTTCATTTACCCATAATGGATGATTTTCTGGATTGATTGAGTGGACAAAATATTTTTTCCAAGATATACTTGAAGAGTGGTTATCATCAGATAAGAATAAAAGAAGCATATGAATTAAAGACAACATTCAAGACAAATGAAGGATTGTATGAACGGATTCTTATGCCATTTGGATTAACAAATTCCCCAAGAACATTCATGAGATTGATGAATGAAGTATTGAAAGACATCATAGATAAGTTTGTAATTGCATATTTGGATGACATCCTAGCCTTCAATAAAACTAAACAAGAGCACTTAAGACATTTTTCATTAGTAATGAGGAGTTTGCAACAAGAGAAGTTATTGATAAATTTGAAGAAAATTTCTTTTATGAAGACAAAACTCATATATTTGGGTTTTTTGATCTCTTCAAATGAATTGAATATGGATCCAGAGAAGGTGAGGGAAATCAAATAATGACCTTCTCCAAGAAGCATATTTGAGGTGAGAAGCTTCCATGGATTACATGTTTTTACATTAAATTCATCAGGAATTTCAGTGGCATTTGTGCACCTATAATGGACACTATAAAAAAAAAGAAAAAGTCTTTTAATTGGACAGAGGAAGTTGAACAAATATTCAGAGTATTAAAGGAGAGATAACAAGACAACATATTCTGGATCTACCAGATTTCAAGAAGATATTTCAAGTAAGGTGTGATGCAAGTGGAGTATCTATTGTTACAGTATTGAGCCAAGAAAATAATATTTTTTCTTATTTCAGTGAGAAGTTGAAGGACACTAAGAGAAAATATTCAACATCTGATAAAGAGTTTTATGTTGTAATACAAGCTATGAAAAAGTGGAGGAACTAGCTCACTCCAAAGGAGTTTGTCTTGTATAGTGATAATCAAGCTTTACAATTCATAACTAGACAGGAGAAATTGAACCAAAGACATGCTAAATGGGTAGAATTCATGCATAATTTTAATTTTTTTATCAAGAACATTAGTGGTAGCACAAACAAATATGTGTATGCTTTGAGCGAGAAATTTTTGATTATGTGGGAATTTCAATTGGATACCTTATTGTTTGAACACCTTAAGGAAATGTATCATGAAGATCCATATTTCAAAGGGGCTTATGAAGCATATGAGAACCATTTTTTAAGGGACATAACCCAGTGGATAGAATATATAATTCAAGATGGACTGTTGTTTAAAGGAAGCCAACTATGTATTCCAAAATGGTCAATGAAAGATAACCTATTGAAATAAAAACACAGAGGAGGATTGGATGGACATTTTGCACAACTGAGATTTTGCACAACATTTTGCACAACACAGAGGAGGAGGAGGATTGGATTGGATGGACTTATGCACAACTGAGATGTTCATACCATTGGCAAGGTTTGAGATCTGGTGTGAAGAATTTTGTCAATTGATGTAGAGTCTACCAGTATGCAAAAGGGAAGAAACAAAACACTGGCCTGTATTATCCATTTCCTATTCCAGATAGGCCATGGGATGCCATAAGTATGGATTTTGTGTTGGGATTGTAAAGAGCCTAGAGGGGGAGTGATTCCATATTTATTATGGTTGATAAATTTTCAAATATGACACATTTCATAACATGCAAAAAAACCAATGATGCTACTCACATAGAAAATTTATTTTTCAAGGAAATTCTAATATTGCATGGCTTTTCCAAAAGTATAGTCTCAGATAGAGATACCAAGTTAATGGGACATTTTTGGAGAACCCTATGGAAAATGCTTGGGACAAATTTGTCCTTCAATTTAGCATATCACCCTTAGACAGATGGATAGACTGAGATGTAAATCGAGGCTTATGGATTTTGTTGAGAAAATTTGTGACTGAACATCATAACTAGTCTGATCATATTTTTCCCTAGGAAGAGTTTTCTTATAATGATTCTCCAAACATAAGCACTGGAAAAAATCGATTTAAAATATTGTATGGAATGCATCTGATAGGAATTTCATAGTTGATGGATTTGAAACATGATTATTTCATAAGTGGAGTAGAAGAAGACTTTGTTTTGAAGATGCAAAAGCTCCATGATCATATAAAGAGACACTTGCAGGAGATTAGTCATAAGTATAAAATCCAAGTTGATCAGAAAAGGAGAGAAGTCTATTTTGAATTTGTAGATCAACTTTTAGCATACCCAAGGAAAGAGAGTTTCCCAAGGGGAACATATAACAAACTAAAAATGAAGAAAACCATACCATGTAAGATCCTTAGAAAGTTTGATGCAAATGCATATGAGATTGAGATGCTATAGGATGTGGGAATATCATGCATATTCAATTTTGCAAACATGTACCTTACATGATGATTGATACAGGAGGATCAAATGATAAAAAGGAAATTATGTGGGAGAAAAATATGCCAACGACATAAAGCCCACAAATGGAGAATATCATAGATCAAAGGATTTGTAAGAAGACTAGGATGAAGTCTTATTTTGATCCCCTAATGAAGTGGAAAGGTCACCCAACAAAGGATGTTGGTTGGGTAAATGAATATGATATTCAGAAGCATGGAAAAATAGTGCAGGAGCTCATGGATAGGAGTCCATGATTTTTTTTCCATACGAGTATGTTGCAGGAGCATCGCCATCAACAATTAAAGAAGCTAGGTGGAGGACAACTGATGACCCAACACGTAGATTTCAATTTTTATTTGAATTCCAAGAAGGGCATTGTTTTTAGTTTTGAAAGGATTGTAGTTTAAATATTTTAAATATTTTGAGTCTTGATCTATCACATAAGGCCACCAAGGATTGTAATCATATTAATTATCAGATAAGGTTGAACAGATAATGAGTATCGACTCGTATCTTAATGTAATTTCCATTCAATTTCATAGTCCTTAGCAGATGAATGAGTTAACTATGATAGGATATATCTAACGTAGTTTGGAGGGAAAGATCGAGAAGTATATCCATGTATAAGTATATTGGTTAGTTTCCCTTCGTGATACCACTCTTCAGTTGACCCAGGTTCAGTTCTATTATGGTTTCCAACAAAAACCCTCTAAAACTATCGTACCCTCCAGTAAACTAGAAGGAAACACAATACACAAGGTGCACTGTAGTCTCGCCCGAGATAGTTCTTATGGGTGCATGCAACTCTCAGGTGCTTGCAACCTATGAATGAGTGGGGATATGGTACTAATCTATATTATCTTCATTTTTTTAACCTAACATTCATCTTATCTTGATTAATCTACCATTCTTATTCATGCATGTGAAATAACATATATAACTAAGTCATTCATGCATTCGTCTAACATATAATAATTAAAAACAAAGGAGACACACAACATTCAATATCATAACACATGATCTACCATGGTTCACCCCTCCTAGGATACATACACAAATATCTAGATACTCTGCTCTTTTATTATAGTGTTTCCAACACTACAATGCCTTGCAGTTCACAATTCCCCATATGTCGGTCGAGATCAATAATGAAGAAGACTAGATAAAACCAGGCTCCTCATCCTATGATCTAACCTTGAAGATCCACCCTTATTTCCTCTCCTCAACTCAACATCTTAMAAAAATGATCAAAATTACACTAATTCTCTCCTCCAATGACACATCAACAATACTCGACCAAAAAGGAAGCATATTTMGATAGGAACAACCAACAACCAAAATAACCCCCCCCTAGACCTATTAGGTACCTAATTATACATATTTTTGCATTACCAACCATTACATTCTCTTACCAAAACCCCAACACTATCATGGCTAGACCATCTTTCATGCATGCCTTGCATGCTTTCCTGTTATGCATGCATGTTTGTCTTGCATGTGTTGCTTCTCGTGCATGCACATATGTCTTACACATGTTTTTTTCCTACATGGGCATCTGATTTCCACGTGTTTCTTCTCCTACTAGTTTTGTTTCTCCCATGTTCTTCGTTTCTCCTTAACTGGGCCTACACCCAAGATTCCCCCAATGATGACATCATGAATCATCGTAAGTCACTGCCTAACTCCAATGTTTGTCACTACTTGTGTAATCACTTCGTACATATATACTATCCATTAGAACTACTCCTAAGCCTGACTGCTCTTTCTTGACATGGCTTGGACCACCTACGCAATGATAGGTGGTTGTAAGATCTCACCCCCCTCCAAGCCTATCTGTTTGAGGCATTCTTTCACTGCGTCAATTTCCATGACCAATTGTTTTGCCTTTTCCTATAGGGGCTCCAACTAATGTTGTCGTGCAATATTTTGTGCCTGTACCGCTTTTTCTTCTACTTGAAGGTTCTTCATTTCTGCGACAATCTTGATCTTTTTTGGCAGGGACATTATCCTTTGTCATTTTTTTACATATTCCATTGTTGCCTACAATTTGTATTCCTTTCATTGAAGCTCTTGTAGTCTCCCATCGATATCCCTACTTCCATAGATATCCCTTCTTTTACTCGTGTTGTTGTCTTTTGTTGTTGCTTCTCTATTTTGACCTTAAACTTCTCTAGCATAGTTTTCACCTCTTGGATCTGCTCCAAAATTGGAGCTCGATGGTTCTTTGCATTCTCCCACACATATGATAGTCGGTCTTCCACTTTCATGGCTATCAAGTCCACGTTGTGTTGTGTCAACGATGTTTCTATAGAATTTATGTGGCCCTTTGTCTTCTTTCTAGAACCACTTGGTTGCTCCCATGATATCTTTGTTTGGGCCTCCAGTTGTTCATATTCTTCTGGTATATTTTCATCCATGCTAGTATCTTGTTAAACTTCTTCATCCATGGCTACATCTTGTTCCTCCTCCTACACTTCTTCTACACTCACCTATGTTGTCGGTCCTCCCCGTGCCTCCTCTGTAGCTTGTGGACCCTCTGTAGGAATTCGTTGTGACTTATTTTGTGTTTTGTTTTTCTTTCAAATTGAGATTCTTTCCCCCACCGTACCTATCATTGTTTTATTTTTCTAAATAGCGCCATTCCTGCCTATATACTACGTGGGGACTTTGCTACCCGGCATCTGGATTTGTACTGCTAGCGTTGCTCTTGGAATATATGGCACTTTCCACTCCTCAGGCCACTCTTGGACCTCCATATGGATGTCCTCCATCATCACACAATAATTCAGTTGCAACCACTCCTTGGTTGGGTCCTTTATTTCCTGCAACCACATGCTATGATGTGATGCTAGAAATTCGCTACTTGTCCATACTCATGGATAGTTTCTGGTGAGATCCTTCATGTATCCGCCAAGTTGTTCTAGATATCTGTTAAGTACTGAGTGAAATCGTCATTGTTGAATTTATTTACCTTGGGATATTCTTTGCTTCACAATGATGTGTAGCGCATTGCACCACATTTTCATTTCCTTAATAGGAACATCGTGTATGTAGGTTCGTGCCACCCCATAAGTGTAATGAGGATGAGTAAGAACTAGTAGTGGAAATCAGAGCCCCATTCTTGCGTTTCCTTATAGTATTCAAGGAATGAGTTCAATAGGTAAGGGGCCCAACTCATCTAGCTCCCCTTTGTGCACTGCACTGTGACTGCTACTACTCTTGCGGGAACTTCTTCTTTTTGTCACTTGCGCATTAATTTGCAACCGAGCATTATCATTGAAAATTATGTCGTAGGATCATTGATGTCACTGATACTGATACCTTTGTTACCCCTCTTTGTGCCATACTTTTCTTTGATCTTATATGAGATGGATTTCTCCTTGGTCTTGTCTTCTAGGTATTTCTTCATCTTCTCCCCATATGTGGGTAGCCCTGTAATCTCTGTGATAAGGTCAACATTGATCGACACTGGCCTATCCATCCATAAGATGCCTCCATGCACCCTCGCTAACAACTGTTTAACACATCCATTTATGTGTTTACCGTTCCCAAAGTATGGTATGTTTAATAAGTTCATGATGTTGGTGTTGTATAGTCCCAGGATCCACTCTACAGTCTCCAACAGTGGCGTGCCTGATGGGCCCTCTCCCCTCTCTCTAGGTAGCTCTGCACTACCAAATCTAGGAACTTTGCAGCGTAAGAGACATCATGGTCAAAGTATTTAAGGCTATCGACTCCTCCTATCATGTTATCCCTGGTATTCACTTCATTGGGAATTTTTGTTATCACTATGCGTAGTTCTTTCTATGTGTGTTGTACACCCTACACACTACTTTCTGCTCTCAACTTATTTTTCCCTTTTTTCCCTTATGGTGATGATACCCCACCCTCTGGTACAACACCGTGCTCCATTTCATTCTCTAGTTCTGGCTCTAGGCCTTGTTGTGTGGAATCCATAGCCGATTCTACTTCATGTATCTCTTTTCCCTTAGACACATTGAATTTCGTCTATTCAACGTCCTTTAACTATTTCTTGGGCTCCTGTGCAGGTTCCTGCTCCTCTTCCACATGAAATGTGGTCTACTCATACTATGGTGTGTGGATTTCATCCACATCTACCACTGTAGGCATATTGTTTGTTCTTGTTTGAGTAACATAAGTGATACTTCATGTGGTTCGTCTGGTTCTACTCGATGCTCCAACCCTTGCTGGTGACATGGTGAAAAAATAAAATTTGTAGGCTTTCAAATCGAAAAAGTCTATGGAAAATTTCCACTCTATCGCTCTTCTTCTCTGCTCTCCATTCTTATTCTTAGAAAATAACACAATGGGTCCTTTCCTCCCCTTTTTTTGACTTTGTAGCGTAACGGAGAACTATCAGTTGTGCCTCACTGACAGTTGTCATTTTTTCATTTTTTCGCGGTGTTTCCTGCATGTTATACCTCTCTATTGGTTAACTTCTCTTCTGTGCCTGGTGTTTTCAAACCCTAGTATCCTTGTGTTGCATTGTTCTATTCTACAAGTTCTATTCTATCAAGACCCTCCATGTGGACGGGTCTATTTTTGTTTTTGTCCTCTTTTTACTTTTGATGGATTTTATTATTTTCATTTGTTTTTCTTATTTTCTCTTCCTTGCTTCTATAATACACTATATACATATCTTCTTACTATATGGTAACTTTATAGGTGTTAGGAGGTTGATTGTACCTATACAATTTCAATCAAATCTTGTTGATCATTCATCTCAGTTATATACCCCATAAATCTTTCAACTATAAATATCCCTCTTTTGTGACAATCTTCACTTCATATGGTCCCAACCAATGAATTCTGAATTTTCTTTGGTGCTGAAAAAATTTATTGTCATACACCAACACTAGGTCTCCATCCATGAAACTCTTCCTTTTAATATTTATGTCATGCCAAGCTTTGTCCTTTGCTTTTTGTACTTCTTGGTAAAATCCTACTACAATCCTATCTTCTTCCATCTCCATCAACTAACTTATCCTTTATTTATTGTTCCTCATTCTATCATGTTGGTGATTGTTGCTACGCACATCCTAGGAACCAAAAATTCTAATGGCACCACTACGTCTTGTCCATACACCAACCTGAATGGTGTATGTCCTGTCAATTTTTTGCATGTAGTCATGTATGCCCATCATATTGCTGATATCTTCAAATCCCAATCATCTGTATTAACATTGCAGATCTTTGTCAATGGATTCTTGAGGATCTTATTAAAGGCTTCCATTGTTCTGATTGATTGAGGGTGAGATGGTGTACTCTTTTGATGATAGACTTCAAACTCGTCAATCATAGCATTGATAGTACTATTGATGACATGAGTGCCTTGGCCACTCATCGAAATCCTTGGGAATCCAAATCAAGTGATCACTTTCTCAAATAGGAAGTGCATTGTTGTCTTTGTCGTACAATATTTTACTTGTGTTTCTTCTGCCCATCTCATTAAGTAATCTGTTATGGTAATTATATACCTTTCTCCTAACCTCTTTGTTGGTGGATTAATTGGTCCCAAAAACTCTATTTCCCATTTTTCAAATACTTGCAATGTTACTTGTGGTCTTATGGTCATTTCATCCCATCTATTAGGTTTACCAACCCTTTGAAATAGATCAAATCTATGGCAGTATTCCTTTGCATATTTGTGGATGGTTGTCCACCATAATTTTGATCTTAATACCTTCTGGGCGGTATATTTTCCTGCATAATTTCCTCCAACTATTCTCTCATGAGCCTCTACTAGAATCCTAGGGCTCTCATGTTCTAGTACACATATTCTCAAAATATTGTATGTGCCCATCTTGTATAAGTGTCCTGCAATCAATTGATAGTCTGGAGCTCTGACTACCATATTTTTCTTTTGGGTAGTGTTGAATTGTTGTGGCACAATCCCTGTACTCAATTATTGAATGATGTCAGTAGAATATTCATCATTTACATGGAATGAAAATAACTGTGTGTCAGGGAAGATGTCCTCTAAATTTTTAGGTTCTTTTCCATTGGGGATCCTTGACAGGTGATTGGGTCCTACATTCAAATTCCCAGGCTTGACTATCACTTCAAAGTCAAATTCCTGTAATAACAGTAACGATCTACAGATCCTTCCCCCCAAGATTGTCTTATTGACTATGTATTTGAGGGAAAAATGATTTGTGAACATTTTAAATTTTTTCCCAAGTATATAGTGTCTGAACTTATGCAGTGAATATACCGTTGCTAGGCCTTATCTTTATGTGGTATTGTAGTTATGCTCTGACTCTGACAATTTTCTTCTTGCAAATGCTATAGGATGATATAACTCTCCTGCTCATGGTTGTGCTAGAATATCTCCAAGTGTTATGGTTGATGCATCTACATGCACATGAAAGGTCTTTTTTCAATCTGGGAATACTAGTATCAGTGTTGTTACCTTCTTCTCTTTTAGAGTGTCCAACCCCCACTGACAATCTTCATTCCAATGAAATTTACTATCGTTTTTCAACATTTTCTCCATCGAAGCAGTGATCTCCACATACCCTTTTATGAATTTCCTGTAGTATCTTATGTGTCCCAATGTTTCTCTCAACTGACGTACTAATTTTGGTGGTGATAAATTGACAACCACTGCAATCTTGGAAGGATATACTAGCAAGCCTTGTTTGTACACTGTATGGCCCAATAGTATCCCAAAAGGTGTCCCAAAGATGAAATTCTTCATATTCAATGATATTTGACACTACCTGCATGTTTCCAACATCAACCTTAATACCTCTACATGATCTTTCAACAGACTATAGACTTCCCAATCATCCAGATATACTTCTAAAAACTGATGGATGAATTATTTGAATGAAGCTATGAATACTCTTGAGAATATTTTTGTTACATTCTTCAGCCCAAAAGGCATGACTGTGTAGTATTAGGATCCCCATTCTGTGCTAAAATTGTTCATGTACCTGTGTTCTAGGGCTATCTTAATCTGATGGTAGCCTGAGAATCCATCCGTGAATGAGTATGCTTCTTGGCCTCCTACATTCTCTAATACTTCATGTGTGAAAGGGGTAGGGAAAAGGGTGATGTAGACAAGCACCATTCAGTGTTCTGATATCTAAACATATTGTTATGTATCCTTTCTTCTTCTCTCGGAATACCATAGGGATCATCCATTCTGATTCTTCTACTCATTCTCTGATTCCATCTTCCAACATTCTATCAATTTATTCTTTTAATTTCTTCTTATATATTGGGTTCAGTCTATATGGTAATTTTATGACCGATATACCCTCAGGATTGAGAGGTATATTCATATCTCCTATATCTCCTGCTATGCCTTTAATCTTTGTAAAGGTTGTTGGTAACATGTCTCTGTACTCACACAGTAACTATATTATTCTTTGTACTGTCTGTTCATCCTAGCAATCTTCAATACTGGCCATTCTGGGATTGTCATTTGTTACGATATTTACTTTCTTCACCTTGATTGGAGCGGTAAATACTTGTGATTCCAAATATGGACCTTCCAACTCTCTTTCTACTTCAATTTATGTAATTTAAATGTTCTGTGGGTAATCTTCATCTCGTGCTTCTTCCTGAACATGATAACATGACAATAGTTCTTTCACTGTCTACCTGTTGTGCAGTTGATACTATGTTATAAGTTCAACCTATGGTTCTCTAATGAATATTACCCCTCTGATATGTTTCAGTGTTGAATCCATGTTGGGGTTCTCATGTTTGAATGAGAAATTTACTATATTTGTTTTTTGTAATGTTGTGCATTTTGCAGTGCATCTACACAATTCCTGGTCTACATACCAGTTTGTTGGAATTCCTTCCAATGTGTGAATAATGTGATGAGACCATTCTTCTAGTGGTGTCATTTTCCATAGTGTTATTAATTTATCCAAGTGTTCTATTCATGTCCCATGTCCATCATATATCTGCAGTTGATTTCTTCCATGTTCCGTGACAAATCTAATGCGCAGTAATCACTTAAATTGGTACCAATACTTAACTGTATCTTTGTGTGAAACCCACCACCTTGTAGGTGTTTCCTTAAGTGATATGTCCATAGATAAGAGTCTCTAATTATGTAACACTTCCTCTTCGTATTTGGTTAGGAATTATTCTAAGTCATTCACCCCATGAAAACTGGGAGGTTCTTGTATCTCTGTACCTACCCATCTTACTACGCGGTCTATTCTTGTGCACCTTCTTGTCGATACTTCATTTAATCTCCGATGCCAATTCTCCAACCCTGTATCTGAGTTTGACCTGCATGATGTCATACTTCTTCAACTGAGTACCCCCTCTTCATTTCGATTCACATAATCTTCTTCTTGCGCGATGGTTCTATATAACTAGTTGATTTCCTCCAAGTCTAAGCAAGTGGGTTATACAAACGTTTGTCCTTCTGATGGATCTAGTGGCTCAATGAATCGGTACTCTCCTTAATTGAATTTCATCTTCCTCATCTTCAAATTGATTATGGCCTCATTTTCAAATGCCCAATCCAAGACAAGCAATGCCAGATAAGGTGTTGTGCCATCCACATTTATATCACTTCGAAATTGGCTTTAGTATGCACTCCATCAAGGTCTATTGTCACACCCTTTAGCCTTTCAATTGGAAATATCATGTGTTTATTTACTAGTTTCAACTAAACAGGTGAATATCCTAATTTGGGATGTCCCATACATTGCCATGTATTCTTGGGTATCACATTCACTTCGAAGCTTAAATCCATTATAATATTGCCCATGTTGAAATCTCCAATGTTGGCATTCAGTACGAACTCTCTACGTGTCCTTCTTCGTGTATGCAAGTGATAAACCGTTTTTTGCTCTTGATTCCCCCCTATGTCTATGTTACATCTTTCTAACATATTTTGTAACACTTTAACAAATGATGGATCATTTAGTAGTTTAACACAGGATAACAAAAAATACTTTATGGTACTTACTTGTCCTAGGGGTTGTGATTCATTAATGTGATTGAGCCATGAAGGAATATCGTATGTTGGTATATATTGAGTATGTTGTGAAAATGATGTAGATTCAATTTATGGCATCAAGAATTATTGTGTTTCATTCTTGAATATCTCATTATCATTCTACGCATCAAACTACTTCTGTGGTTCGCCATTCTTCTTCACCCATTGGTATTGTGTTGGATATTGTCCTACTACGTCATGTCCTATCATTTCTCCTTCACGCATAACTATATTGATATTTCTTCCATCATCCCTCGCTTCTGCAGAAATATATTAAGCATTCCGATTGTTCTGATTTTTCTTTTCCCGAATCTTGCCCAATAGTGTCAGATAGTCTTTTGTGTCATGGTCTGATGCACATAAATACATATTGTTTGTCGGTGGAAGTAGACATTCTCTTGCATAATTCCTTGTTTTTTGATAGTTATGGCATACCAATATTCCTATGTCTCTTCCAAACCCTCCTCTACCTTGTCCTCCACCTTTGTAGCCAACTCAATCTCCTTGTGGTGCATTGTACTGAGGCACCTGGTTAAACTACGCAGGATTATACTGTGGTTGCCCGGTATTATACCATGGTTTCACAATGTTATATTGTTGTGGAACAATGTTATATGGGGCATGTACTTTGTTAAACTATGGTGCATCTTGCCTTGTCATCATATCCTCCTGCACCCTATAGGGGTCTGATGTTCTTTCCCTTATCAACTCCATTGTCCTGCAATCTTTTTCATCATGGCCTACTGACTTGCAAAAGTTTGAATATCCTCACCTTCACATGAATGTTGAATTTAAGGCCAAACACAAACTTTTTTAACATTAGCTTCTTCGTGTTCAGGTGTGGAGCATACTGAAGAAGATACATGAATCGAGCCTCATACTCGAGCACCATACAACTACCCTGTCGTAAGGCGTTTAACTCATTGAGTTGACACTTAATGAATTCCTCTGAAAAATAACTCTCCCAGAACCATTCCTCGAACAATTCCCATGACACATCTTTGACGAACATGTTTTGTTGAGGTAGGAGCGTCTTCCGCCATAAAATATCGCTTCCCTTTAGTTGAAATATAGCCATGCAAACCTTCATGTTGGAGGTGTATTCATGAAGTGCAAAGCACATATCGAGGTTCTCCAACCATGCCTCGATGGCTGAGCGGTCTGTGGCACCCATGAAATCAAGAAACTTAACCTTATCAAGTTCTCTATGAATGCTACCACCGCCAACTAGAGCACGTTGTGAACCCTCATTGGGTACAAGTGCCCTGGCCTCATCTCTATATAGTCGTTTAATCAAGGCCTCTGAAATCCTCTTAAAGGCCCTCCTCAAACCAACCACATCCCCCACATTAATCTGATCCTACTCAATGAATTGTAATTCTCCTTGGGGTTTAGACCCCTCATAAGTTCATGTTACTACATGTGTCTCACCTTCTCCCCTAGCACCAAATCGTCTACCTCCACGACATACTCTAACCATGTTTACCTGCATGGACAAATGTCAATTTCAGTTAGCGATAAGTTACTAATGAAGTGATTAATATAGTGGAAGGTGTAATGACCAAATTCGAAGGGTTGAACCTGGCTTTGATACCATATGTAACATCCCCATCTGTTACGACAACAAAAACAATGTACAATAGGAAAATATTTATTTTTATTTTTTATGAATTAGGAAATTAAAAACATCACCACCTAATTAATTGCATCACCAAATCGCATTGTCATAACTATTAATGACACAATCAACGGATTAACATAAACAATAACGAGTCCTCGAGGTGTAGGATAGTCGGTGAGGGAGTGTGTTGTTAAGCCACTCCGTGATGTTAAAGTCACCAGTTCGAAACCTGCGGGGACAAAAAATCTAACCATGTTAAAGGTTGGTGTGGCTCAGGCCAGGTGCGATCCCCAGGTGATTTTGATGGCTTAGATGCCCCTGAGTCACCGTTTCTCAAGCCACAGGTTAATCGCGTAGCCAACAGGTCCCGCACAAATTAACAAACAAAAAAAAACATAAACAATAACGAAACATCATAATTAATCAATACAAAAGTGAATTCACAAAGTTCATGTGAAACACATCATTATCTACCAAACATCATTTATCAAAAAGAAACTATCTTCCCAACCTATCTTGCATAGTTAGGACCTCTAGGACACATAAGCAACGATGAAGCCCATGATTCATCTGATTGATTTTGACCACTTAAGGTATCAGGGATGGTGAATGTTCTGAGGAACAAGGAGGTATCTATGCTCCTCTTAATCAATCACAACTCATGACTCCATACTATATTATTATGCATGCTTCAACATAATTTCATGGCGCAAGAGAATCCAATTACTTAAACAATGATACATAAACTTTATCTTCAAGGCACAAGATTAATCATCAATTTTAATTCATGGTGCAAAAGAAATCTAATAACATAACCAATCATACATCACATTAATTCCAAGGCTCAAGAGAAATCATAAATTTTATTTTCATACATCAATATTATTT
>SNQJ01S0137676.1:0-22911 GCA_010110895.2 Picea sitchensis | reverse complement strand
TCACAAGATTCCCCTGAAACGAAAGGAACTAGAGAGAAATGCTCAGAACAGTCTTTTATTCATCTGTCAACTGTATCATATTACAATCTGAAGTAAAGAACGTCCTTCTCTGTAAAATCCTTTCTTCGTTAAAATAGAAGGTCCTCTCTAATGATTATTTCCTCTTATTTAAAGAGGAGAATCCCCTCGATACAATTTGATTATCAAATTACATTTGCACATCTGAATCCTATTCTTAGTCAGATCTGATTTCTATACTAAAATAGGGTATCCTAGTCTCCCATAACAGAATGCTATTACAAGTGCTGAGTGGGGTGTTGTTGTTGCGGCTGGAGTAACAACTTCCTTATTTGTCTTCTTGTTACTGCTGTTGTATGTTGTTTCGGCATCGCAAATCACGGGCTATTTCAGCCATGGGATTTGTGTTCTGGCTGTTTCAGCAACTTGGTCTCAGGCAGCAGCGATGGTTAATGTTAGCTCAAGGTGCGGTTGTAGTGGTCAATGTAACAGTTTTGTGTTGTTGTTTCAGCATCGTAGACCACAGAGGGTGTGACAGCTTCTTCTGTGTGAGTTGTTGTTTTAGCATCGTTGACCACGGAGAGTGTAGCAGTTTTTGTTTCAGCATCATAGACCAAGGAGAGTGTAACAGTTGTTGTTTCAGCATCATAGACCACGAAAAGTGTAACAACTTATTCTGTGTGAGTTGTTTTTTCAGCATCGTAGTCCACAGACTGTTTCAGCCACGGGGTTTGCGTGCTTTAACTGTTTCAGCAACAGGCCTTAATGCTAATCTGCAGTTTGAACTGTTTCAGCACTTATACATTTCTGATCAATGGTTAAGTATGAGAGTAATGTAAAATTATATGCAAAACAGATTAAACATATAGTAAAGAGAAGAGACGTTTTATACCTTTGGAAAGATAGGGTAAAGTTATAATGTGAGTTTAAATGTGAGTGAAACAAGGGTGTAATGGTGGAAAAAAGTGTGGGCAAAAAGGTACATTATGTGGTCCTAACAGGTATGTTTTTACTTTAGGTGGAACAACAGTAAGTTGGATTTTGAAACTGAAAAAGGTTGTTTCACTTTCAACCATAGAAGCATAGTATATTTCTGCTACAGAGGCTAGTAAAGAGATGATTTGGTTACAGAGGTTTATGGGGGAATTGGGAAAGAAGCAGGAAAATAATAGGTTATACTGTGACAGTGAGAGTGCCATTCATCTTGCAAAGAACTCATCCTTACATTCAAATACTAAGCATATACAACTTAGGTACCATTTCATATGATCCATCTTGGAAGATGGACATTTGAAGTTGGAAAAGATACATACTAGCTAGAATCTTGCAGACATGTTAACAAAGGGACTATTCAGGGAGAAATTGAGTTCCTGCTCAGTTTCACTTGGTATTCAAGCATGAAGGTGAAGATGAGAAATTTTCCAAGTACAAGGTGGAGTATAGTCTATCAAGTACAACAACAGTGGAGTTATTATGATCAGTATCCAAGTGGGAGATTGTTGGTTGTGGAGCTTGATTATCTTCTTGATTCAGAGGTTTGTTTCAGTCATGCTTGGACCCCATTCCCTAAAGGGAGGTGTGGGGGGGATTCCCCCCCCACAAATGTCACCATGGGGGTCCAGGGGGGAGGAGCCAATTTTTGTATCCCCCCCCCCGGCGAGGGATTAAGGGGAAATTCCCCATAAGTGAAATATTGGGAAAAGATGCCTTGTAAAATATTGTAATTTTGTAGTCAATCTGGACCATTCATTATAAGGTCGTATATCTGACGGTAGAAGTTGTTTTTAGGGGTTTTTTCCCTAAAAGGAAACCCTCTCTTATGAGGGAATTGTATTTCAGTTGTGTATTATCATGAATATTGTATTCTGAGAGAGGAGATTGTGATAAAAAAAAAGAGGAAGTTACAACGGGTGTGTTGTAGGTTGTATCCCTTCATTTTGCTGGATAATAAAAAGGAAGGACCTAAAAATTTCTCTGGTGGACATATCCCACACTAGGTGAACCACATATATCTATGTCTATATGGTATTGTGTATCTTATGTGTTTTATTTCCACATTTGTTTTATTCTATTGCTCTGCAATCCTATTTTTCTAACAATAGCAAGACTCAAATAGAGGTGAGACACTTACAAAACAAATAAACAGAGACCTCAGGGACCAGTCAAACCAGATTGAATATTAGAATTCTGTGAGCTCTACAATATTCCCAATTTGCAGGGATCATCACAGGACACAATCTAGTCAACTAGCGACGTGTCATGTAACATGTATACTTCAACAAGTGACGACTACAAAAAGAATGTTTTGTTCTTAAATGAAAAAAAAAGTGAATCTTCTTCAGATCAATTAGATATTCCTCATATCTACCATATTTGATAGATATAACCTCTAGAGGAGTAACAAGAAGAAAACAAAGGGTGATTTGGCAAGGAAATCTAGAGTAGAGAAGAATCAAAGATTATTTCCCAGTGGAGTCACCATTTTTGTTATTGGAGAAGTCTCACCAGTATGGTAAATATATATCCCTAGGACCTACCTATTGATCCTAGATAGAAAGTGGGGATATAATTTTATGGGTTTCCTAGACTCAAGAAAATAGATTCACAATTAACCTAAGGACTGGTAGAGATAACATACCTTTCACTATAGGTTGTCCTTTGAATATCCCAGATGATGCATATCTAAAGTTCCATATCCAATCTCCATAACCTGCTTTATGCACACAAAAGACAAACAATTCCTTTGTACCTCTCTACCTGGCATTAGAATCCTATATCTAACTTGAATATAACCTGATCTCTAATGAAATAAACCATATCCAAACATTTGTAAAGAAAATAAAAAACATGTTAAAGGGAAAAACCAATGATCTCTTCATTAACATGAAGAAATTACATCAAATTCATACCTTAGATGTTGATGCCTCCTCCTTGGCTCCTTGCTCCTCCTTAGCTTCTTGATCAAAATAGGAAAATTGATTCTGGTTATTCTGAACAAGAGTATCCCCTTTGCAATTGGATAGAATAACTCTACAAATGAGTCTTCCTCCTCTTACTCAATATGTGTCTTCCTTATATAGATCCTTGGAAGAGGATTGGGAGAGCTTCTAGATATTCTAGAACCCAATAGAAAATAAAATGATGTGATTTATTACATTCATTCCATGAAGATACAACTCACCCATCACTTATCTCTTCATAACTCATTGAATATATATGGTTACAAATGTCATTGCTTGTTGCAGTATAGATGACAAGTGTCAATCGTCGTGTCTTGTTGCGTACAAGTCGATGACGACCCTAAAAAAGGTCCCAGATCTCAATCAAGACATGTTCTTTGGCCTTCATCCTCTACTGGATTAACTTCTATCATGCAAGATGGAAATAAAGGATATAATAACCTCCATCATTGGTATGTACTTCTCCTTCTCCTTCAACCATGTGTATATTTTTGAATGCACTATACTTTGAAGGTATGTGTGGAAATACTAGTTACAGGATTGGATTAAACTCTTCTTCTTGTTTCTCTGGTTGACGATTTGAACAGGATACTACCTCTGATTCTACTATAACATTTGTTGGAGGAACAATCGTATTATTAGCTGCAGTTATTGTAGTTTTCTATTTCATGGAACTGCCTTTTGGAATTGTACCTCCCTATCCTCCTTTCGTAGACTTTCCTGCCAACAAGTTAGTACTTGAAGGAGTCTTTTTGTCTAGTGAAACAACTCTACCTATCCCCCTAAATCTACCCCTATAGTCCCCAACTATATTCATGAAACACTAACATAGATTTAGAACTATTGAAATAGTTTACTCACCAAAGTGAATGTATCTAGCTAGAACCTCTTCAAAAATTCTAAAGTAAAGTTTTTGGGTCTTTTAATCACCTCCTTAATTTCTCAAGAAGATAGTTATAAAGATTGTACATTGTTGGCCCTTGACCAAGTTTTGAGTATCCTTGGTCATGTTTGACCTATTTTTGGGACTTCGACAGGTCGTCGAAGGAAAATCACAAGTCAACGCAGATATCACGGGATATTGAACCCGTTTTAGGCCTTTTTGGGATTTGGAATTATGTAATGGGTATGGGGATGTCGGCCCATGGGTTTACCCATGCTTCGGCCTATTTTGTAATATATAAATAGAAATATAGGTGATGCAAGTAGTGACCGGTGGCTAAGTGCTAGTACTAGCTATGTGCAAGAAGACATGATTATGACTTGCAGAGCTAAGTGCAAGTCATCTGTAGTGCTTTGTATGAAGACTGTGTAAGGCTCTGTGCCTAGATCTACTTGGGGAAGGAGGATCTGGTGAAGTGCACACAGATTTGATGTCCTATGCGGAGTAGGGTTCTGATTCTTTGTGCCTATAAGAAGCTTGACAGAAGATATAAAGAGAAGAAGAGTTGGTGGACGTAGCCCCAGGGTGGGGGTGAACCACATATATCTTGTGTTATGGTTTCTTTGTGCAATGTATTGATGTGTCTATGTTTTTACTTGTTTAGATGCTTTGATATAGATGAATGTTAGATAGATCTGTTGATGCTACGTGCTTAATAATATGGATGAATGCTAGATATGACCTATGTGGATGTGCTTAGTGCTTGAGCATACTAGATCTAGTTGAATATTGTGATGATCTGTAATTAGGGTTTTGTCTTCGAAGTAGGTACTAGTTTAATACCGATGAACTTTAATTGCTAAGTGATTTGATAAGGTGTTATAATCACAGATATATGTCCCAGCTAAGGTTGCAGACATTTGAGTCCTGCAACCACCCCTGCCTCTACCTCCTGTGAGACTTCATCTGCTTCGCAGGTGTTGTTGAAAGGGACGGTAGTTAGGGTTTTGTTGGTGCGCTCTTGAGCGTTGAACCCTGGGTCTGCCCCTAAGCCAACAAATGGTTCTGTTTCCGGGACCTAAAACTGTGATTGCTGGGAACTGAGGAAAAAGAATCTATGTGCGAAGATCTTACCTGAAACTGTGAAAGCTCCATGGGTAGATATGTTTCCCTAGTGCACAATATTCTGCGTAATCTATGAAGCTCTGTGCTAAGAAGAGAAGTCAGATCCGAAGGAAAGAGGTAAGATCTGAATTCTTTGTGCTCTAATAGAGGTAAGAATAGTGAAAAGTTTTAGATATGGAAGCTTTGTGCTCTGCCGAAAGTAAGATAAGTGGAATTTTTTGTTTCAAGAATATGGATCTAGGTATGTTTGATAAATTTTGTCCTAGCCTGAAAACTAGGGAACAACTAGATGAAAGAATATTTGATATAAGTAGATCTGAAAAGAATAGTGAAAGATATGTTATACCTATGCATAGAAAGAATGTTCAGACTAACAAATGGATGCAGGATCCGAGAAATAATTTTTTTTAGTTTAGCTACTATGATCCTAGTGTGTAGTACAGGAAAGGTTGGGGATCATTCAAAAGAAAATGAGGATTAACCCTTTGTTACAGTCACAGGAGCTCAGGACATCTGGCTAAGGAATGTCATGTTAGAAGACCTAGTTGTCTTTGTTGTAAAGCTATGGACCATGAAGTTTTAGATTTCCCTAGAATGATTGCTAAGCTTGAAATAATGAATATGAGACAAGAAAACCATGAGAAAGATCAAGAAATTGAGACCATGGCAGAAATCTAGAAGGAATTAGAGACTGTAATATTACAGATGAAAGAAACCCTAAATGACCACCGAAATATCAACTTGTCGAAGATTTTTAAAGAGAAAGAGAAAAGAGAAGTAAGAATAGGAGACTTCGACATTGACTGTAATTTGGATGAGGAAACACAGGTGAATATAATGACAGAAAGAACTTGGGAAATCTTAGGAAAGCCTTCTATGATTCCTTCATTAGGAGGAGTAGGATTATTTAGAGGAAAGATGATAACCCTATGTGGAAGACTTATCCAGATATCTATGAGTTCTCGTGGAACTTCGACAAAAGAAGATTTTGAGGTTTTTAAATTTATTGAGAACAATGCCCCATTTTCTATATTACGAGGAAAACCTTGGATTGGAAAGAATCAGGCTAGAAGGAAAGAAGAAGAAATCTTAGAGCAGAAGAAGCAAGAATTGAAATATTTCATGACTAGGAGGATCACACACTTTATTGAAGAGAAGGAGAACAGATTGAAGCTATTTAGAACCGTGGATGTTGAAGTTGGAAGAACACAAGAAGAATCACAAGAGAATGAAACACCTGCCCTAGATAGAGAAGAAGTATTGCCCCTGAATCCTAGGAAATAATCTTAACAATGCGAAGTTACTATGCCAAAAGAAGACAAGAATCAGAATGGAAAGAGGAATAATGAGACGAAGATCATTGGGAAAAAGGATATAAATCTTAGTAAGAAGAGATCCAAGGTCGAAAAGTTACATAAGGTTCCAGAAGGAACTTCGCAGAAGGAAAATTTGCAAAAATGGAACTTCATCAGGATATTAGAACAACACTACATGGAACTTCGCCATGGCAAAGCGATATGGCCATTGAGAGCATTATAACCATTAGCTCGATGCCCCAAACAGTTAAAACAACAGTTATGGCCAGAAATATCGCCATCAAGCCATTGGGACCATGCCACAACGGACATAACTGCATTAATGAAGGTCTCTTTTCCATTGGAAAGATCTATTACGTTGTTGCCTACTTATTCCGTCGACTGTTGCACTGAGAACACTTTTTTGAATTGTATCAGAGAGAACGCATTGCTACCCCATCGTGATTAGTAAGATCGACACCAGTTCTATTGTTTTTCATACTCACTCATCCATCCGATCTAAGCGTGTATGCCAGAGGAGCTCAACGTTGCGGAGAAAATCGTCGAAGAAGTTCTCATCAATCTCATGGCTGAGAAAGTAATGTCTACAAGTATTCAAGCGTCCTTAACGAGAGGAGTGAAGGCCTCTCCATCAACCGCTCGCGGATCCGGTCCATCCCAAGTCGTCACAGAAAAGAGAACTTAGAACAGAGATGACCTAAAAAATGTGAATTTAATCCTGACCATCTTACCTAACTACATCCCACCTCTAGCCGGTGCAATGGGTTGTGATAGTGTATCGAGAGATTTTGAGTACACCATGGTCACTGCATACCTCTCGAAGGGGATACACGCATTTCAAGCATAGCAGGACAAGATCACAACGTTGAAGTTCAGTGACTTCAACCTAGGATATTGCAAGAACCATCGTATGCTCACCTCGTATAAATAATTGACCAGGATGAAGGGCAAGAACTCAAAAATAATCCCCCAGCCATGGACGATGAAACTCATGCAGTCCACCCTGTTGAATGTAATGAAAATCACACACTTTGGAAGGCACTAGAAAGTTAACACATGTCTCAAGCTCCTACTTTCATGTTACCATTGCAACTACTTATGGCTAGACCACCGTGTCACAGTCGATCTGACGTTGATCCATAGGATCACCGAATTGATTATGCAAGGACCCAACCTGCAGGACTTCTATCCAGGGAAGGCCATAGATCGCGCCATAGCAAAAAAGATCAAGGATATCTGTGGTGATGTTGAGAAGGGGACGCAAGGATACAAGGTAGCCTCCATCCAGAATGGCGCAGTGCACCTAGCATGGAAATTAATTGTGGAAAAGATAGTAGGGAAGAACATGCCCACGTAGGTCACAGGGTTTGTCGTTGACTTTGCGAGGAAATGTGTGGAAGGCCTACAAATAAATTGGGCGAAGTACCTAGTTAATCAGCTGGAATTAGACGGTCGCAAAGCATAATATCAGGGCTATGAGTTCCACTTTAGCTGACTCCTGATCCTCATCGATTTTATTTCTTGGGAGATGTCGGAAGGTGCAACCTTCCCAGACATTGAGTCGTTCAAGCCGCTCACTGTGAATTTCACCATGCTCTGGTACTTGAGTGATATGGGAAAATAGTGGCAGTCGAACGCATTCTTTCACACATATTATCTCCAACTGAAGAGTGTTATCGAAGCCGAACCTCACATGACTCCAAACACCCTACAAAATTTCTAACCCCTCATGAAGTTTCACGTAGATCAGCATTTCATCTATATCACTGCACGAGCAGACAAGCATAAGGAGGATCTTCAGTCATACTACAAGCTCACAGAAGAGGACCTCAAGGAGATAACTAAGGACTGGTCATCAGACCTCCTTATCCCCACTGACCCCGCAGAGATGTCTGACCCCTAACTTGACAGCTTGGAGGCCACTCACAAAGAACATGACACACCCAGACCTAGAAGAAGGAAGAAGACCGAAGAATCCCAAGACTTAAGCAACACATCAGAAAATACTTCCTCTGTATCACCTGGCCGAGGGGGTGATGAAGAAGTAGAAGAGATAAATGGAAAAGAAGATGAGTAAAAGAAAGGCAAAGTAACACCGGCTATATATGAGGTTGATCCCTTGAAGAAGAGGAAGGTTTCTCCCATGAAACCCTCTTCCTGGAAGAAATCAAGAGCCACCTTGATTAAAATGCAGACCATGCTCACTATTGATGATTCAAGAAGTAATCGTAGAACAAAGTGCAAGAAGTAATCGTAGAACAAAGTCGAGTTATAGAGTAGGAGAAGGTTTCTCTCTAGACAAAGTTTGAAGAGGAGAAAGCACAGATCCAACATGAAAAAGAATAGTTGCTCGCAGAGAAACTAGAAGTAAAAGAAGCAGTCAACAGAGCACTTCGCTATGTGACAGGATTAGAGACAAAGGAAGAAGACCAAGTCACACATAAAGTAGAGCAGTTCGCAGAATCTATCCAGCAACTACAACAAAAAATAGCAGACTTAGAGCTCTGCACAGTGCCCGACACTCTGCAAGATGTGAGGGATCAAAGAGAAGCAACTGCTCAAGGCACAATTGAGAGAATAAAGGCCCTTTTCATGGAATGTAAACAACTGAGTGATCACAGTTCCCAAACTTATGAATGACTCACTAGGAATCCATACCTGAAGGCACTGGAGTCACAACTCCAGGAGGTGAAGTAGAAAGTAGAAACAATACAGGCACAGTTGAAGCCTCTGTCAGTTGTTGAAAGGATGAAGAGATCCCAAGAGCAGCGCACTACTCAATAGTAGGTCCACACCATTCAGAGAAGATTTATGGAAGTGACTCAGAATCTCCAACCTATACAGGATGAGGCTTGCCAACTTTTTTCAGAGATCGAAGGCTGAGGAGCAGAACCGGAGCAAGTCGTCACTGCAACTGAACAACGCTTAGAGGGACTTGTCAACGAAGTTGTTATCCAATATTTCGTTGAGCAGGAGACCATGGAACAACAACAAGTCGAAGTAGCTCGAGCCAAGCTCGAGGATTTTGAAGCAGAGCTACCTAGACTAGAGTGACTTGAGAAGAGTGACAGGTGAATGTTGGGGGCCTGTTGGCCCTCGACCAAGTTTTGAGAATCCTTGGTCATGTTTGACCCATTTTTGGGACTTCGACAGGTTGTTGAAGGCAGAGAACAAGTCAAAGCGGAGATCAAGGTATCTTGCCCCTTTTTAGGGATTTTTGGGATTTGTCATTATGTAACGGGTATGGGGATGTTGGCCCATGGGTTTACCCATGCTTAGGCCTATTTTGTAATACATAAATAGAAAGCTAGGTGATGTAAGTAGTGACCGGTGGTTGAGTGCTAGTACTAGCTATGAGCAAGAAGGCATGATTATGACTAGCAGAGCTAAGTGCAAGTCATCTGTAGTGCTTTGTGTGTAGACTATGTAAGGCTTTGTGCCTATATCTACTTGGGGAAGGAGGATCTGGCGAAGTGCGCGCAGATCTCCTATCCTATGTGGAGTAGGGTTATGATGCTTTGTTCTTGTAAGAATCTTGACATAAGATAATAAAGAGAAAAAGAGTTCATGGACATAGCCCCAGGGTGGGGGTGAACTGCGTATATCTTGTGTTATGGTTGCTTTGTGCAATGTATTGATGCGTCTATGTGTTTACTTGTTTAGATGATTTGATATAGACAAATTTTAGATAGATATGTTGATTCTACGTGCTTAATAATATGGATGAATGATAGATATGACCTATGTGGATGTGCTTAGTGCTTGAACATACTAGATCTGGTTGAATACTACGATGCTCTGTAATTAGGGTTTTGTCTGCGAAGTAGGTACTGGTTTAATACTGATGAATTGTAATTGATAAGTGCTTTGATAAGGTGTTATAATCACATATTTGTGTCCCAACTAAGGTGGCAAACATTTGAGTCCTGTAACCACCCCTACCTCTACCTCGGGTGAGACTTCATCTACTTTGCAGGTGTTGCCGAAAGGGTCAATAGTTAGGGTTTTGTTGGTGTGCTCTTGAGCGTTGAACACTGGGTCTGCCCCTGAGCCAACATACATTCAATTATCAATATGGGGCTCGTATGGAACTTGTGAATTTTCATGCACTGTATATGCAGGAACAACTATTCTTTCTATTTTTTTTAGTCATAGTTTCAATGATTACCTTCATGGTCAGAGTATAGACAATTCTCAATCTATGGCAAGGTTCTATAGAAATTCACACTTGTAGAAATAGAAACATACTTTGTAGAAATGAAAGCATGCCGAAAAGAAAGTAAAACACTCAAGAAGTGGTGGGCTCCTTAGCTCTCTTCCTTCAACCACCTGCAAGTATTGGTACTGATTTCATAATTGAAACTCTAAATTACCTTTGCAGAAATTGAAATTCACACCACACTTTCTAAAAATGAATCACACGCGATGAAAGGAATTGATTAACTACTTGTTGGAAAATAAATTAACTAGTTCCTCGAAATCATATCCTAATCCTCGCCAAGATGATCCATTTCATTACTCAAACCAACAAATATAGTCATTGCATTAAGCACAATTATTCAATGACATAAAAGATTGCAACCCAATCTGAAATGTGTTTATTAGAAACAACTGAATAAATGAAATCCAACATAAACCCAACCTTGCATGAACGATTTGAACCAATAAACTAGTTACAAAATTAAATTAAATAAATCTTACATGAAATTACAAGAAATCAAGCAACCATCTAAGCTACACGACACTTTGTTCTAGTGGAGTTGGCCCCTCCTCCATAGAACATAGTGCTCGTATTTATTCTACATAAGCACTCATTTCATAAATTAATTAAATTAATTAATTTAATCAAAAGAAGTCAATCTATTACAAACATGTAAAAAAATAAATCAAATGAATTAATTAAATCACACGGTGCGGAAATTATAAAACCATAATTAAAATGAAAAATCAAATGAATTAATTAAATCACGCATTACAGAATTTATAAAACTACAATTAAAATAAAAACTCAATGGATTAATTAAGTCACACACCAAGGAAATCATAAAACTATAAAAGAAAAACTCACTGGATTATTCCATTTTCATTCATACATTGCTCTAAGAGTCCTCCTCGAATAATGGAGAGAGTTATCTCTTGTATACATAAATGCAATGGAAACAAGAAATAACAAATATCTAAATAAATCCACTTATGAATTTAATAAATCCATAGTGGTTACAATAATTTCCTAAATAATGAATAGTTTTCATGATCCTTGCTAACAATTAGAATTTAATAATAAATAACTTTCAACATATTTTCATAATAATTAACAAATAATAAATAACTCCAAGATATTTTCCCCAAGAATTCCAAGATCTTTTGCTAACAATTAGAAAATAATAAATAACTCCAAGATCTTTTTCCCAAGAATTCCAAGATTCTTGGTCAACTACTCAAACCAATAGTTGGTCTTGGAATTGCAAAATTATCTCCATATCTTTGATTTTCTTGGACTAATATTATTTTTGTATAAATCCATAAATGAAAAATATGTGACATCATGGCTCGCGGTTTTGACAGCTCAAGGTTTCCAGTGTTGTCTCACGGTTCTGACAACTCAAGGTTCCTTGGGAGAGTTGCAACATGGGAGTTGTGACACTATTCAGATTTGCAACATAGGAGTTGCAGCAAGTTGCAGCAAATTGTGAAAACTTGATTTCTCAAAAAGTACGATTTGGGTTGTTGAGATATTCTGAGGATAGACTTATATTGTCTTAATAATGCCGCATATGAAACATCTCAAGGACCCACTTTGTAGATCTTTAGTTATAGGAGAAACAACAGTGATGACATAGGAGTAACAAAAAATAGGACTTGCACAAAGGGAGTTGCAACATAGAGTGCCCAGAGTTGCAACAAGAGTGCTCAGAGTTGCAACATTGTTCACAATTGTAGCAAGAGTGCTCATAGTTGTAGCAATGGGAGTTGTAGCACAAAGTACCTAGAGTTGTAGAAACAATGCTCGAAGTTGCAACAATGTTCCAAAGTTGCAACACAGGAGTTGCAACATTGTTTAGAGTTGCAACAACAATGATCAGAGTTGCAACAAGGAAGTTGAGACACTGTTCAGAGTTGCAACAATGTTCCAGATTTGCAGCAATAGTTCTCGGATTTGCAGCAATGTTCCAGAGTTGCAGCACGGGAGTTACGAAATTGTTCAGAGTTGCAACAACAGTGCTAAAAGTTGCAACGCAAGACTTGCGACATAGTTCAAAGTTGCAACAATGTTCCATAGTTGTAGCAATAGTGAACGGAGTTGCAACAACTACATGGGATTTGAAAAAATAGTGCTTAGAGTTGCAATAATTGCTATAAGGAGTTGCAATAACTACATGGAATTTGCAACAATAGGAACTATAATACATCCCGTGGAGATATCACATTCTGCACAATAACCTATTTGGAACATCATCTTTGCAAATTAACTCAATGATAGATGCAAATATGTTATTTCTCTAATACTTAACCATAATTCATATGAATTACTAAATAAATGCAATGGAAATCACCTTGTTTTTAAATCCCACATATAAGAATAAAAAAAGATTAATAAGAATTAATACAAGGCTATGGTTAGGCAAGAAGGGATTAAAAGTAGGGGGAAATGATGAAAATTCCATGGCCCAAAAAAAGGTTCTTTTGTGTTTTACCATTCACTATCATATTAGGTCTAATATGCTAGTACTCTAAAGAAGGAAATCGCAAAAAGAAAATTTCTATTCTAAATCATGCAAGAAAAATAAGCCATAGAAGTGTTACTCCCTTGTAGCATCTCCCTGACAACGACGCCAAAAATATCGAGCTAATCAATTAACTTAATTGTTGAACATGTAATCATCAATATGGGGGTGTAAGATTAGATATACTAACACTGTATGTGCAAGGATTAGGACAAGAATGACTATTTAATATATGAAAAGAACGCGAAACTACACTCCTAGAAAATCACAGGACATTCATTCATCAGGAAGAAAAACAAGAAAGTGCCCTACTGGCAAAGGCTACAATATTTCACTCAAGCATGTCCTGAGCATTAATGTAAGAAATTCCAAGGGAAAATCTCATTCCTACCTTCAAGTAAAACTATTATCGTGATTGCAAAAGCAAGTTGGGCATATAAAAGACTTATGGAAATCAATCTATTCACACTTTGACAATTTCAATGAAATGACTCATTTAGTTAACAATAAATAATTTTACAAACTCAAGTTATGAATCTTCCACTGAGATTAATCCAATATTCTTCACAAAGAAACAAACTCAATTTTATCATTTAAACTCTGATGAGATTTATGCTACTTGTAATTAAAGAAATCTAATTAGCAGAATGAAAGGAAAGGAAATAACAAAGACAATGATCGATACACACACACAAACACTTGTATACAAAATTTATATTAAACTCGAGCACTCTTAACTCTGGAACATTGAATGATACAAGCATGTATTAATAAAGTCACCAAAGTTATTTGTAATCATGAAAGAAACTATTATCTGACTATCAATCAAAATTGCAACACAACTATCCAAATTATGCTTGGGTTATTACTCAATAAAATTCCAATGTTGTTTATAGGAAGAGTTCATCAACCAAGGAAAAATTACATAAAGACAAAGATATGCTTTTGGTACGTTCAGATAATGAAATCAAAGTGATTACAAAGTTGTAATGATGGCACAATTCCCACTCAAAAGAGAGATATTAACAAGCTATTACAATGGACATGATTAAAGCATGATCATTCACAAGATTAATTACATAAACTGAATAAAAACAGAGCTGAAGAAAAAGAGGAAATCCACAAATCCCACTTAAAAAACTTTGCTAATTATACATGACAATAAACTTGGCGAGCCCTTCCAAATTGGCATCCCTTTGCAAAGTAGACTACATAATCAAAGGAATTGGAACCACGGATTTAACTCTCAAAACACCAACATTTTATTAATCAAACTCAAAGATACAAGTCGGTGTAATAGCTATCGATCTCACGGTCTGAATGCTAAAGATCTATTTCATCATATTATTCTTACATGAGGTTGTTCAACCATGAGTTTAAATAAAAACATTGTTTCTAATTATGTGCAGAAAAATTTCTAGTCAGATCCCCTTTTCACGCATTGGTCGTATCAGTTACATGGAAGAAATCACAATATGTGACATAATTAAAACTAGACGTATAAAATTATCTTTGAATTCAGTTATGAGATATTCTCATGACATGAAATGCATGAGAGTATCTCCTAATTTAGTCCTCATTTGATTTGTTGTTGATGCGATGTTGTGGAGATGGAAAAACCCACAAATGCACATAAATAATAGAATCTAGAAATATTTTGGTGCATGTGGTGACATAAGTTAAAGATATCGATCAACAACGTGAGTGGATATTCATATGGGGTCTGATATCATGTTCCAAAAAATAGGGTATTTCCACATAGGTCAAACATCTTAAGTAATTTCACACACAATCAAATTAAATATTAGTACAATAGTGTTGTTAGTATCAAGGAGAATATGAATCGTTGAATTAATTTTTGTCTAGAACATATCGTGACTATCAAATTACATAACTACAAATGCATACTAAAGAAACACACTTTACGTATAGACACATCAAACTAATTTAATCTTAACTAACTCGTAAGTGTGTAAAAATCTTAACATATTGGAATGTATGTGTGGTATAATTAACTATTTATTTGGCATTGTGTAGTAGGTGGTTGCATTCAAAACTTCATAATTTGTTCTACATATTTTAAACATATTTTAAGTAAATTGATGATGATAATTGCTAATGCATATTTAAATCAATTTTAATGTATTAAATCTATTAAAAATAAATAAAAAATTAATTGATTTATTTTAATTTATTTTTCTTTTGTATTAAATTTATTTTTTATTATTTATATTATCAAAATAACAAACATTTTCATTCTCAAATAATCTTTTAACGAATTAAAATTTTAATTTATTATTTTTAATCAAAACAATATAAATAATAATATTTTTAAACGATTTTGAATTTATTTTACATTTTATATATAAACATTGAAATAATTTTCTTAAGAACAATTATGCTCGCCTAGCTAAGTAAAATACTTTGAATATAACATTTGTCTTTTGTATAATATGATGATGATGATTAACATCCACTAAAAATGAATTGATTAAATGTTATATATTATTAGACTAATATATAACATTTATTCTTATTGAGATTATGATTTGTGGTGCACGTATACATGATTGTAACCCTTCAATTATATAATGATAATAAAAATATTATGATTTAAGGTTATAACTTAGTTAGACGTTAAATTGTTGCATGCGGCTTTTTTGTTTGTGGGGTAAGGGACCCTCTTTATGTACAACTTAAGTGGACCTAATGATTAAGAAAATGTGTTTCCTCTTAAAAGGGAAAAGATTTGAATATGAAAGGGGTAGGGTATGCACACTTTTATAAACTTAATTAGTTAATTTTGTATACAAAAAGACTCCTTATCTCACAAACAAAAAAATCTCATACATCAATTATATATAAAGAGAAACATATCTTTTCTATATATAAAATCACATCTTATAAAAAAAAAATATATATATATATATTTATTTATTTATTTATTATTTGTATAATATATTCTATCTGTATGAATAACATTGTCTCCCACTACCATATTTTAAGTAATTTTATGAAAAAGAGGGATGAATATGAAGCTACATCCTGTTCAAAATAAAATTAGTATCTTTTAAAGTTAGGAGATAGTCCATTGACTTAGGGATGAGATGGGACATTGATATATTAAAAAAACTATATCTCGCTGTTAATATAATTTTTTCCTCCTAAAATTGATATTAAAACGTATAAAGTAACGTATTTAGCATTTTTAATGTAATGCATTTAAAAATAATTGGCTTAAGATAAATATAACAATCTTTGTCAGTGAAGAAACACGACGGCCACACTAACAAGAAATATCAAGCTTTTTGTAACCGACATAAATTTTATATTAGTGATATATTGCTTTTGCTTAGCTTTTTGTAACCGACAGAAATTTTATAGTATTGATATCTTGCTTTTGCCTTATACGCCTATGCTTTCTTTAATCTCCCATGATGGATTTTCCTTTAATTAAAGAGGGACAACTCACATAATTGTTTCCACCCACTCATAACCCACATACTCTTAAACTTTGTGGGGAGAAGGAAAACACAAAAGTTAGAGTAATCAAAGAAGTTTTCAATATAACCTCCAAATGTCTCCATTATGAAGAACAAAGAATAATTGGGCCATTTTGGGTATTCTCTAGAAAAGAATGAGGGTAACGCAAACACTAAAGTGATAGTGATCAAAGAAGTTGTCATGATAACTTTCAATTGTCTTCATTATTATTACAAAGAATAATACAATGGGGCCATTTTGAGATCCATAACCTTTAAGTCAAGAATGATATGATTGGCTATTTTGGTGTTTATAAATTTGAACTCATTATGTTATTACATTTTTAAGGAAAAGCCATACATTAAATGTCATTACATTACATTTTTAAGAAAAAAACATATATTAACTTCATTAAGCATAACATCAATTCGCCACACATCATCATTTATAGCAATAAAGATAAGCCTCATTTTATCATTCTCGGGTTACTAACATATTTAAGACAAAAATACATATTTATTTGGATAAGTGTGAACCCAATTTATCGCATATCATTTATAACAATGAAAATGAGAGCAACATCACAAATAAATACATGTATGGAAAGGATAATTGACACTCTACAACTCTTCATAAGATGGATGACAATAAGGTACTTGACCTGATAGGTTTCCTTGTGAGTTTTATAAGGTCACATGGGAGTTCCTCAAATCAAACCTTCTAGAATTCTATAATAAATATCTTAGGAAATAATCCTTGGGAGTAGGAATCATTAAGTTAAACCCTAAGGCACAAAACCTAGAATTGTAATGTTCCTAGCCCTGAGTCGGGCCATGTCACACAAAATCACGTCTTCTAACACAACCACATTTCCAAATTTCCTTTAACTTTCTTTGAATTCTACTCATTTTGGTTTGGATGTCACCATATACTGTAATCTCTTTGCCAACAAACTCAAGGAATGGTTTGGATGTCACCATATACTGTAATCTCTTTGCCAACAAACTCAAGGAATGGTTTTGATACCATAATGTAATGTACCTAGGACCCCACTTGGGTACCATCACACAAAACTCTATATTTTGTCACAACCACGTTCTCAAATTCCTTGAACATCTACCTCTTACAACTAGGTAACATACCAAGCCACCTATCCGATAAGGCCACACAAGAATTCAGTGTTTGCACAATCAGAATTATGACATTCTTTGAGTTTCTTCCCCTTACAGCTCGGTAACATATCCAGGCATATGGATAGTTCTTGTTACCTCTATTCTTGAAATATGATACTACAATATAATGTTTCTCATTATGAGCATGCATCTTCAATCTACTCTGACATCATATGATTAATAAATATGCCCTGCATATGCATTTCTAACACATATGATGATCCATGCATAGATATACAATTACAACATCATATGTAAACATGTTACACATAGCAATAAGCATGCATAAATATAAAAAATTATAGTGCAATTGTATCAATAAAGTCCATAACAAATATAACACAATTATTTACATTACTTAGCAAAGTAATGCATATAATATTAACACTTATCTTTTAAACAATTCACTAATTGTGTGTAGACCTAGACATTCTTCCTAGTCATATACCTCATTTCTCCTAATCTCTTAGCAATGGGTAACCCCCAAGATGGGGCTATGACTCCACTAGGGAAAAGGGTCTCACGGGTCTCACACCAATCCCACTAAGGTTGTATAGCACTTTGCAAGTAAAGAAAAATACCAAAGGCATCAATCTGCTTGAGTTCCCATCACAACCTCATTTCCCCATGCACATCCCCTTGCATCTCACAACCTCTCATTCCCCACATGCCTGTCCCACCCCAGGAAGTGTACCCCTTCTCTGCTCAACAGTCCTTCGGCTGTCCCACTTACCTTCCAAGGCTTCAACAACATTTCATACAAGAATTCTTAGAGAATTGTAGTTCATGGAACCAAGACTACTCACTGGCCTAACTACCTACCTCTTCATACGGCCCCAACAACATGCTTCTTTGACATGCATACAGGCCTAACTGTTAGGGACCTAACCTACCTAACCCCTCAAGTGGGTAGAATAATATATTTTCATGTAATAAAGGTCAATATTAATAATGCCTAGCAATAAGGAGGAATAAGTCAATTGTAAGAAGACCTAATAGAAACTTCCGCTTCTAGAAGGATCTTCCTCTAGATTGTTCTTTTGGATAGACAGATTTAGTATAAATAAGAGTAGATAGTATGAGAAGTTTTGTCTTGGAAAATTATTGTAATATAGATTTGATCTATTGGTGGCTTCCCCCTCGAAGAGACAAGTGAACATTGTTTCCTATCAATAAAAGGTATACTTCTAGTGTTGTGGTTCCATATAAATTTTTGTTTTGTTGTTATCTCTGCAATATTTCAGTATTTTGTTGTTATCTCAGTATTATTCTCTTCAATATTTCTCTATTCTGCTAATATAATAGATCTGGTACCTTACAAGTGGTATCAAAGCACTTTCCTTGACAGAAAATTGTGGGTTAATTTTTTTCAAGGTAGAGGATGTATTTTGACGTCTTAAAGCTACAAATATATGTCATTAAGCGCATAAACCCGCGGTCGGGGAGTCTTACACGCAGGAAATACAAGTGCTACTTAAGTGCACATCTGTTGGCAACCCTTGTAACCCATGTTGGTACCCCTTCGAGTGGTAGCGCATCAGAAAACACTTGTATATGTGTCAGGCTTGTATTTTTGTTGTTTTGTTGCGATGGTTGAATCCTTTTTGCACCAATATTATATGTGTTATTGACCTTTTTGAAGGATTTTTCAAAAGATTTTATATTAATTCACCATGGATTTATACCAGGAATGTGTAATCAATGTTTTACGATGATTTTGAGATAAATTTAGTTTGGTTTGATGTTTATAAGGATCTAATGCATGATATGTGTGTAACAGGGAGAATTCACAGTCCGATCCTCCATCTAGTACCTCGCCCAACACTTTATCCAGCACCCCATTCGGTATGCGATCCGACACTCCATCTGGCACGTGATCCAGCACTCGGAGTGCAACCGAGTTGGTGGTTGGTACATTGGCGGCCTGCGATGGGTGAATCGGAGACCTGGGTTTCATGCCCCTTCATGGCCTCCAGCTACTAAGCTCGTGACATCTCAGATTAGGAAATTATACTAATCGTTGAGTGGCTCATGTATTTTCTAGAAGCAAAGATGTTAGAGCGCATTTAATGGAATTTCCATTTTTAGAGGAGGTCGACCCTTCCAATGGTCAACCTCTCGAACTGTAATTCATCTATAAATACCACTAGCTGTGGCAAGACCACAAACATAATTTTAAGAAGATGTTTATTCTGTAATTTAGACATATTTTGCAAACTTGTGTTCCAAGACTGTGTTTTTTAATTAATGACAGAATTGTGTTGATTTGAGCCTATGTTTCGTCGTTGAAGAGTAGCCACGACCTGTTGGGGGGGCCACCAGTGGTTTGGGTGACTGTATAGATAGATATATCGTGTGTTTCATTTTCTTAGTTATAATTTACTTCATTTTCTTTGATGTATGTATTTTGTAGTTTTAAATATTGTTCATGTTGTTTGTAATTTAATTGTCTAATTCATCTTTTGCAGATTGCTTATAGGAGATGGATATTTGTCATGCTATGTCTCTTATTTCTTAACAGTTGTCTTGGAAGATACTAACTTATATGATGTACTAAAGTTTTAAATTGGTTTCTGCAAATTAAAACAGAGTAGTATTTAAAATGGAGGATTAGTGTAGACAAAGTTTTTTTTTTGCAAGCTTCGATGGATAAATAATTGCAAGTTTTATTAGTTGTAATTAATCTAGATTTAATTCTCAGTTCAGTTATGTTTTCATGGATCTATTTGGTTTATTAATCTTGTTTTAGTATGCTAGGATAGAAATAGATTTTGGGATTGTGTTTGTAAAAGAATTCTAGTTTGAAATTTGAGTTTTAATGATAGGATTAGCCTAGTTTAATTCATAAATCTCAGTTCTAGATTTGAATTGCAATTTTAATTAGAAGATTGGATTAGAATTAAGATTTTTAGTCACCAGTTTATAATTTTGTAAATTTTCTTGAGTTAGCATAAGAGTGTGCTTGAATTAATATAAAAGTGTTTTTAATCATTGATGATTGATGCATGAAATTTAGAGATCACATGGATTTTCATTATACTTAATGTTGCTTCTATGATGGCAAAGCTTTCGTTAGATTGCTTGATTCACACTTTCCATTTCTCTGTAGAAGTCAGCATTGAATTAATCCCTCTTGAACTGTCACTCATAGTCAGATGCCATCGTGATGTTATTAGGCACCAAAAACATAATCATCATCTTGCAAATTAAGAATATTTTTGATTAATTAGAATATGAATATAGTCGTGATTCTTTTTAATTAAATAGGTTAAGATTTCTCCTTTTCAAAATAGAAATGATTATGAGTTTTGTTTTAAGAATAAAGTTTACTTGCTGAAATAGTTTTGATAGGTTAGTTGTTTGTTTTCTTATTTTCTTAAAGATAAAAGATCAAAAGTAATTTACTTGTTGTTGCTAATTAGGTTGGATAGATTAACTTGTTCAAAGTAGGATATGATTTGCTTCTTTAGGAATAATCCATTGATCCATTGTTTGAAGCTGTGTAGGGTAAATAGTTCAAGTTAATTAATAGGATTTTCTAATTGATAAAAATGAAAGAGTCATCTCTTAAGTAGATTGATTCTTAGGTAGACCATCCCCTTAGTTAGACAACACTTCCATTAGATTTTCTTCCTTGGCTCATACAATGCCACAACTCTAAGTTTACTTACCTCGAGTTGACAATTTAATTGAGGGATTCAGTGAATATAGAATACCCATCATTTTTGGTGCCGCTATCGGGGAGTTGTCTTAAGGTAGAAAATAGTTAGGGAGTAGATCATTTATAAACCTTAGAATTAGTTTGGTGGCAGGAGAACTTTAAGACGATAGCTAAGAACCTGCGCATCTGTTATAGAAGGTTCCCCCAAACCCAATGGTAGTTTTTCTTTTTTATTTTATTTCATGAACAAACCCAAGGACCCAAAGGGAAGATACATTAAAACCAAACCAAACCTTTTGACCAAGGTACATTATAACCTTTTTGGAGGAAGAAACACTCCACCCATAAACTATGCAAACCGATACCGGAAAGTAGGGTTTAGCTCAACCCAAAGAGCTAAAGCAGTCTCTGAAGAGACCAAAGTAGGGAGCACTACCACTCGAGGCAAGACCAAAGCAGGAAGCATCAATAATAGTGGGACAGGAGGCAAGACCACTCAAGCCTTCCATAGTACCAACCAACACAACCTTCTTTTTTTCACCACCATTAGGAGACCCTAACTTTGTAGACATCATTGACCCTAAACAAGTGAATACTTTGTTTGGTATTTCACCCAATATAATTGTTTCCCAAGTCGAAACAGAAACTTTGGAACCAATAGTTTCAACCGGATCGAGTAGAGTCTTAGACATCCAAGCAGTAGAAAGACCTTCCCATCAAAGGGATACCTCTCTTAGAAAAGAACCTTGGGATACCTTGTTATCTTCAAGGATAAAACCATTTAGGTACTCTATTTTTGGAAACCAAACCAGTATGGATGATCAAGAGGATCACAACCATGTAAGACATGAGGAGGGTGAAGAAGTTGGAAACCAAACCGAAACCACCTTCGGGTTTCCAATTTTGGACACTACACAGAATGTCAATATGAAGAACATTCCACTCTCTGCACTGCCCACTTTTTATGGTAAAAGCAGTGAAGACTCGGATACCTTCCTATTTGAGTTCGACATCTTGTGTAGGAGCTACAATTAGTTACAATATGCCCAGAAACTAAAACTTTTTTGTGCCACCCTCAAGGATTTCACACTAAGATGGTTCATGGGGTTGGGAGAGTCTAGTATTAGGTCTTGGGAAGGCATGAAAAATATATTTCTTAAGAAATACCAAGACTACTGCAACTCCAAGGATTCTCGTAGTGATATTTTCAAAATCCAACAATTAGAGGACGAGAATATCGAGGATTATATGGAATGGTTCGCTTATATCTCACATAAATAGAAATATCATGGCCTTCCAAATGATGCAGTCGGGGCTCTTTTCCTTAAAGGAATTTTGAAAGAATACTTAGAGATACTCAACCTAATGGCATCAGGTGACATATCTCATAAATAATTTACCAAAATCTGTGAAATGTGTAGGAATTACTCGAGTAGAGATAAAAGAGGGAAGTGTTGGAAGATTGATTGTTGTCATTGATGTCAACCCTAGTCATGGGTTTTGGACCGCAATATTGATAAAGGTATTTGGACATGAAGGAAAATGCACATGCATATACAACACCCATG
>SNQJ01S0137675.1:2266-25403 GCA_010110895.2 Picea sitchensis | reverse complement strand
AACATTTGGAGAAATCAAAGACAAAATGGAGGATGACACCACCATAGCAATGGCCTCATCACTTCATCCATACATTGGAAGTAATTCCATCAAACTGGTATGTAGACTAGGAAATGAGCAGAAACACTCTAGAATGGACAACATTACAACATCATTTTATAGTAACCTTCTCATTTGAACATGATAACCCCAACATTTATTCAACACTAAAAAATATAAGAGGGGTGATATTTATTGATGAACCAGAGGCTGCACTCATGATAGAATACCAACAACAGAACATGAAAACAGTCAAAGAACTATTGTCATGCTATCATGTGGAAGAAGAATAACCAGATGCAGATGACCTGCGCAATATTCATATTACATAAATTGAAGGAGAAAGAGAGGTGTAAGGTCCATCTTTGGAATCAAAGGTATTTGTTGCACCTATTAAAGTGAATAAATTCAACATTGGGACAACTGATAATCCTAAAATGGAAATCATTGGAGACTATTGGGATGAACAAACAGTGGAAATAATAATAGAGTTACTGCGCGAATACAATTACCTATTCCCAACGAATTTTACAAAGATGAAAGGCATAGCAAGAGAGATAGGAGAGATGAATATACCTTTCAAACCTAAGTTTATATCTATCAGACAGAGACCTTATAGACTAAATCCAATATATAAGAAAAAGGTGAATGTAACACCCCCATCCATTTGTTGGGCAATGTCACTTGAAATAACACCCCCATCCATTTGTTGGGCAATGTCACTTGAAATAAAAAAAAACTTCTAACTATGCTTATGATAGTTAAAATTGTCCATACCTAGCAATAGACCTACTGGCCATGGAAAACAAAGCTCTTTGCTAACATCATACATATAAACTAAAATGGATAATATCCATTCTACTAATACACAAATTAATGTAGAAACCATAGCAGTCTTCTACAAACATCTTACACAAGCAATATTATAAATATCAATACATATACAATATACACATCATCATAAAAATCAACATAGAAATGGTACTTATCTTTTATGAAGGCCACCACCTTCATGAAAACTTCCACAAACCTCCATCCTTAGAACATGTTGCTCCAAGCTATCAATAGTGGGTCACCTCTAATCTAGGACTAAACTCCACCTAGGTAAAGGGAATATTGTATTGTAATGAGGTTACAAATTCTCCAGGAAGGATTTTGTCCCCATGAGTCCACTCACATCCACATATTATAGTCCCTCATCCCCCACATACCTATCCCACCCCTGGAGTAGTGACCTTCTTTTCAATAGTCCTTCGGCTACCCCAGTTCTCTTCTAGGGCTTCAACAATAGGTCACACAAGAATTCTCTTTAACATTACAACTTTCATGATGTTCCCTATGGAAAATCTCTCCCAAAAAACTTCTACATGGAGAGAGTTTCATAGGGCATGACAACCTCCTAGCTTTAGTCCAACTACCAGACCAATCCAATGAGGGTAATCATAGAAGAAAAATCAGGTATGGATCTTGTAATAACAACAAGCCACACCCTCAGCCCGGTAGAAAATGTGTGAAGAAAACAAATGTTTGCTGGGTAATATGCTTAGAAGTAATCAGGCAATCATGTTACAGCTTCATAGGATTAAAATGGTTATCTTCATAGGGTTTGCATTTTTTAGATCTTGTAGAGGTAAATGATGGATTAAGTGAATGGATGTGTGGATTCTTAGTGTCTCAAAAGGCAAGGAATGGGGAGCATGGAGCGAATGACAGAGAACCCCCAACAAACTCCAGGACATTTCCCACATAAACTACATGTTGTAGCCTACACCTATCCTCATGAAGTTCGTGCATGAGCTCCACTTATCATTCATTCCCTTCCTAGAGTAACTTAGGATAACATACGCTTTTTCAAAGCTCATTATTTAGGGAATTAATAATAATATAATATTATTCCCTAGAGGCTAAGCATCTCCCTACTCATCCCTTTCCTGTAGCCTCTTTCCCTTTCTCTACCTAGTGGATCTTAGTCCCCTGCTAAGAACCAAATATCAATATATCATAGAAAACCCTCATAATAAGTACCTCAACGCTTTGAAAAAGAGATAAATTTAGATAGTTATTCTTCGAGGGGCAACCTCCTTATGCCCACATAAATGTACAATTCCAAGATGATCCTTACACGAAAATGTTCCTTTGGTATATAGGAGACTAGAGGTATAATTACAACTAACGGAATAAAGACGACATAAATAAAATAACATTACTATGTAATATGCCCCAATTAAGGGTAATGAGCCAATATTAGGCTTAACATGCCCCAATTCTCTTTGAGACAAGTGTTGTCCACAACGCTTTAGTAACCCTCGATGCTTCTATATAAAAGACCTATCTTCCAAAGTGGAATTCCTAACTCAAGCATTTACTCCATTTAATGAGATACTGAATGGATTTATTCCTCACCTAGAAAACTCTTGTAATGTTGATGGCTCTAAGCTCCAATGTGATTTTTCCTTCCTTGTCAAGTTTTGGCAATATAGTTTGAACTCGATCTTGTCACTATAACCTTCTTTAAGCATGAAAAAATGGAAAATTGGGTATTCTTCAGAAGATGCAAGCAACTCCAATTTGTATGCTATAGTACCAATCTTTGCAACACTAGGAAGTGCCATAAAGTACTTTGGTGATAATTCTTATTATCCTTTGGATTTCTTTGAGGGACATCTCTGCTTTGTATGGTTAGGTCTTAAAAACACCCAACTCTACTTCAAAAACTTCTTTCTCACTCACGATGTTGATCCTGCTTTGTTGCTCTACACATTTTTGTGCCATGGTCGTTTCTTCTTTAAAAGTAGGAGAACTTTTTGTTGATGCTCAATGTGATCTTCCCAATTGAACCTTTAGATTTTTCTTTTTAGAGAAGAAGGGATGGAAGGAGGGTGGTATCCATAGAGTGCCATAAATGGTGTCATTTTGTTGTAGTATGAAAGGAAGTAGTGTTATACCACCATTCCGCCCAAGGGTAACCATTTGAACCATTGTGTTTGTTTATCGAGACAAAGCAACTTAAGGTAGCCTTTCTAGACATTTGTTCAATTATCTTATTTGTCCATCGATTGAGGATGATGTGATGAGCTATGAGCCAATTGAGTACCCAAACAAGAAAAATAATTTTGTCCAAAAATATCCATTGAAGATGGACTGGCCACTTGTACACCTTTGGCTACCATGTAGTTTTCAACCTGCCTACGAATGTGGTGGCAAACGTACTAGCTTTGAAGGATGAGAGATTGCACAAAAGTGTGTGCACTTGATCAGTCTATCAACAATAACCATAATTACACTCCCCTTTTCCTTCAGACTTTTGTAACCCTGGGATGAAATCCATGAAAACCTCCCGTTGGACTTGGGATGGTTAATGGTTGTAAAAGACCCTGGGTCTTAATTGTTTCCATCTTATTTGTTGGCAAACCAAACATTCTACCACAAACCTTGAATATTAGTTTTAAGGCCATCCCAAAAAATCCTTCGACTCTATGGTAGGAGCCAGTAACTTTCGAAAATTCTCCTACTAGAGAGGTGTGTGCAATTCCAATAACACCTTTGTTTGAGTTGGGAGTTAATACATAAATATGGGGTTACTCCTTGTTCATAGTGAATCATTTTTCCATTTAAATGTATCTCATGTAATCGGAATCCTGTTGAAACCCTTGAATGAGAGTCCACACTTTTTCAATATTTTTCCATCTATCCCTTGCTTATATTATCCAATCGGTTGGATGATCAAGATAGCAATGCTAGAGTTTAAAATATTCAACCTTTCTTGAGAGCGCATCCGCCACAACAAAATTTGGTTTTCCCCTTTTATAGATGATTTCAAAATCATAACCCAATAAGCCACCCATTTGTTATTCTTCAAAGATAGTCTTTGTTTCAGTGGAGTATTTAAGACTATCATGATATGTTTTGACCTTTGAAGTGCCTACCTATTAGTTAAGGACATCATTTCTTCAATGCATGTATTTCCATCATTTCCCTTCTCATAAATGGGTTTGTGTGTCCTCGAGTGGTCAACTCTTCAAAGCCGGGCCTCCTCTCTAATAGGACAACACCAATTCCATTTCTCGAGAATCACATTCCACAATAAAGGTTTTGTGAAGTCTAGAGTGGTCAAGATAGGAGCTTTGCACATCACCTCTTTAAGTTGTTCAAAGATGATATTCCTGAGTCCATGAAAATGCATCCTTCTTTAGTTATTAGTTCCATGTATGTTGATATTATTCCATAGTGTCGTTAAACTTTATAAGAGTAAACTGGCCAAACCCAAAAAAAACTCTAAGATTATTCAATGTTTGGGAATCAACCAATCCATCAATGTCCTGTCCATGCAGTAATACAACTTATTAGGGTCTACCTAACACCTTCATGATACCATGACCCAAATACTCACCTCCTTCACTCCAACAAACATTTTGATGGTTTGACATATAGTTGTATCTCCTTTAGTAGTTGTTGCACCTCGTCAACATGTCACATGACCCTCCCAAGACTCTCTATAGATTAGCATATCATCAAAAATAATAACACAATTTTTCAAAGGAAGCGCTTGAAAATGGAATGCATCAGCCCTTGGAATGTGGAAGGTAAAATTTGTAGCCCAAAAGGCATGACCAAAAATTCATAATGGCCTCTCATGAGTTTGGAATGTTGTTTTTGGATATCTTCTTCTCATTCTAATATGATGATACCCCCAATGAAGTTGGTCCCAGTTCTGCAGCAGATTTCTCCATTAATCCCACCACCAACAAACAGAACAGTGTTCCTTATTCCTGCAATGAGCATCCCATCTCTATGATCTGGACACACACGCCATGAGGTATCTTTCTTGAATACCTCACACCACTGTTGGGAGTAAGAACTTTGGCTAGGGTCCAATAATGCCACTCTCTAACATTTCTTCAACCATGTTCTCAATTTCACTCTCCAAGTACAAGGGTATCCCAGATGGCCTGATGTGTTAGAGGAATTCTCCTAGGAATTAGGCAGAACCCCATGATCATGATTTCGAGTGGTGGAAGACCTTTGGGAATATCTTCTAAAGTAATACTTTGCAATGGCTTATCAATGATCCCTTGAGATATTGAGGAATAGATCTGGCTTAGATGTTTGAACATCTAGTGAGCATAGTTGTGCAATAACACCTTGATGCCCCCTTTTCAATAATTTTGTCATGCCATTAAATCTTATCACCTCACTGGGTTTCCATGTGATACCCATTAACTAAAATTCATTTCCTTCCAATGAAAATTTCATGAAAATTTTCTGAAAAATTAAAAGCCATTGTTCCTAATGATTGTGAACATTGGATTCCTCACATAACATCAGCACCACCCATGGGTATAGAAATAATTGGAATATTCAACACATATTCCCCCATAGTAATATTGATCTATCAGATTTTCTCAAGCAATTGATAGTTCCTCCATCTACAATCATTACTTGAAACTCGGCACTAGATATAAAAGGAAATTGAGAGCTTTGGCTGATTTATAGTGAATGAAATTAGAAGAGTACTTCCAGAATCAATTAGGACTACACCTTTTCTTTTGATGTATCCTTGATATTTAGGGTTTTGAGGAGGTTAATTCTATCCAAATGCATTACACTACATCGCGGAGTCAACTCTTCATACCTAAATTGTTTCCTACATTTTCATCTTGAGATGGTTCTTGTTCTTATTCTTCTTCCTTCACACCCATGAATAATTTATTCTCACCACACTTATGTTCCTTATTATACTTGGATGTCACAATTAAAGCATAAACCTTTTTCTTTTCTTTCCTCCAATTGTTGAGGTGTCAACCTTGTAGGTTGAGGTGTTTTGTATTGTGCTATATCATTCTCTCTATAGATGTTGGGATTGGTCCTTCTAGTAGCCATAGCTTACATGTTTTTACTTTCACTTTTGCCACCTTAAATGACATTCTCCAATGATTTGGTTCCAAAAGGTGAACTCCCTATGTTGAATGTTATCCTCTGTCTGGAAGGAATATGTCAATCAATTGCTCATCCTCGAATACTTCTTACCTTTATAATCAACCTTCCTTGGAATTTCACCGTTCTATGTAATCCTAACCCCTTTTTCTCGAGATTTCATCAATTGGCTAAAGAAGGCTGTCTCCTTGTATCCTCATAGTGTTATCATTTCTTCTATTATGAAATTGTTCAAGTGATGATTATTGATTTTTTGAGAACAAAGCCATCGATATCTTACAAATTTATTGGGTTCTAAATTTAAAGAAGTAATTCATACCTTTGTGTATGTGGCACATTATGTAGATCAAAGAATTGCCTCATCTGAAGTATCCATGTGATTGGGTCCTTTCCATCAAATTTCTTCATATCAATATTAGGAATGTGCGGTTGGTATTCAACCCAAAGCACTTATATTATCTTTGATTCACCTTCTTGCTATATCCTCATCATGAATTTCATGGGATACATTTTCACTTTCAGTGTCCTCTATTATGAAATTTTTCACCCTTCCATGATCTCCCTTTAAACCCTCCATCATCTCTTTATAGTTCTATTTTGTTACTGCTTCCTTTTGTAAATCATTTATGTCCCTACACATTTCACCTTCATCAAGAGTCCATGTAGGATTTTCTGGAGGCTTGTTTGGTTTATAAGTTCCCTTTTTGGTGGCATACGTTGGCTAAGTATCACTTTTGAACTTCATTTTGAGGTGGTTCCTGTATAATAATTTTTCCGGATATCTCCAAAGTTTCATTCCTTATGGTATGAAACTTGTTTTGTGGGTTCTCTTAATATTTCTTCTACAATTCCACGCTGGATCAAAATTGTATGTGCTAAGTGGAATTTAAGGTAACTCTTGAATAACTTGCTGATTTTGGCTCCTTTCTCGAGATGGGCACTTGTAATAGTGTCTCCACAAAAATTATAATTGATATAAAAATTCTGAAACTTGTACCAAAAATACTATGAACTATCCACTATCCAATGCAAACAATATCACTCAATTTGGATTCTAGGATGAAGTTAAGTGATTGTTTTACTTGGAACATTCCTCTTTAGACTAGTCAATAGGACTATTATGATACCCTATCTTCCATAGGGGTGTATCTACAAATGTAAGATCTAATCTTATCCTAACATTTTACCACCGATACCTTACTAATTTCTATGAATTTCATCCAGATTTCAAGAAGGAACGTTACGTAAAAATATTATTTTATAGAGAACATTCCTTGCACGACTCGCCTTCAATATGATTCTAGGAACCCTATCTTGTACTGTGCCGTATCTCCTGGAATGCAAGGCCTCGAGATGAAATTTTAACCCAACATACCTTGATTCAGATAATAAATATCCTCCAAGTCGCTCCTTCCGAAACATCGCATAAGACAAGTTATAGCAAAAATTCCAAGGTGTCTCTGGTGTAGCAGTGAAACTCAAGACCCAAGGTTATGATACCATATGTTAAGAACCAAATATCAATATATAGCATAGAAAAAAACCTCAAAATAAGAACGCAATGCCTTGGAAAAGAGATAACCATATATAATAAGCCTCTTTTGAGGGGGAAACCCATTTTATGTCCCACATAAATGTACACCCAAGATGATTCCAAATGAAAATGTTCCCTTGATATATATAGGAGACTAGGAGGTATAATTACAACTAATGGAATAAAGCCACATAAATAAAATAACATTTCTAATGTAATATGCCCCAATTAAGGGGTAATGAGCCAATATTGTGGCTTAGCCCCCATAATGCTTTATTCATGTTCAATATACATGCAACGATGTATTTATATTAATGGACAGCATTTACATATACAAAAATAGGCTCATTGCCCAAGATTCAGTTTCCAATCCTAATATTCAAATAATCCCTCCCATGTTATAATAATTGGCTCACTAACCTATAAACACAATTATAATTCAACACTGCTCATCCTTGGGGTATTACAATCCACTCCCCTTATTTTATGCATTGTCCCTGCATCTTTATCATTTACATATGACACATACATCATATGGCTCGATTCCGGTGCTGTTTGATTTTCTGGTCCAGGGTGTGTACCTGATGCACTTGAAAAGTGCCTCTGGTACACATTCTGGACCGGAATCACATTCCAATCAATAACATGATTAGCATTATGTATATATTTTTAAGCAATGATACATGGAATACACAGAATGGTCATAGATGTAATGCAAGAATATAAGGTACAACCCAACTCTTTCTAGGATTTCAAATGGCCCATAGCAACCAGATGCATGGATGATTTTAGGGCTAAATTACCATGGGCTAATTTTCATTGGTTTTTTCCAAAAAATGATCTTAGTCTAAAATGATTCACCCAAATCTAAAGGACAAAATTATTTTACCTTAAAATCGCCAAAATTTTATATAAATCCATAAAATACTTAGAAATTTGAATATTTTACAAAAATATCACAAACATTTATAGTTGGCATATGAAGGATTATAATATTCGCTAAGGTTTCTACATTTTAAAAATAAATTTCCATCCTGTTAAAATCATCCTCATGAAGGCCAATAATTTGGAACAATTTCCCAACTTTTAGGAACTTTTAGTGGCCTTCACTGTAAATAATAATATGATCACTAATACATAATTCTTTGTGAATTATTCCCTTATAAACGTATCTTTTATGCTTGTCTTGAGAAGCCTTTAAATTATGCTTTATCTTTTACATCTGCTCTTCCATTTCCCCCATAAACTTTGGCCCAACTACTTCATCGCCTAGGTTGTCCCAACTTATTGGTATATTAAAGTTGCACTTTCTTCCATAAAGTGCCTCAAATAGGATCATTTTTGAGATTCTTTGTGCCCATTATTGTAAGAAAATTATATCAAGTGTAGATAGTCTTCATTTAGATGGTTTTTCCATCACATAGATTCTTAGCATATCCCTCTATCACTTGGTTCCAAGGATGATTTTAATAATGGAAATTTATTTTAAAAATGTATGTCTTGGCTTAATATTACTAATCCTTAATGTGTCAATCCAAATGTTTAGCTATATTTTGTAAAAATATTCAAATTTCTAAGTATTTTATATAGCTTCTATATAAAATTTGACGCATTTTTAAGGTAAAATAATTTTATCCTATGTAGAATTTCGGAGTTTAATCATTTTTAAAATAACGAATCATGTTTTTAAAAACCATGGAAAATTAGACCATGAGAGAAATTCAGCCCCTAAAATAATCCCTCTTGGTTAACTCTTTCTATTTTCCCATCGGACTTAGGGGGATAAGTTGTACTAAGTTTGGATTTGTTCTAAACCCTTTCAATAGTCCCTTCCAGAACTTCGAGGTGAAATTTGGGTCTCTTTTAGACACAATTGTCTTGGGTATCTCATGCGTGCTACTTCCTCATATAAATATCAACATCATTGGTTGCCTTGTGATTAATATTCATCGAATGAAATGGGAACTTTAGTAAGGTTGTCCACCACCACCATGATAGGACCATGTTGTTTGCTTATTTTGGGAAATTTTGTGATGAAATTCATTGAAAACACTTCACTTCTACTTAGGAATGGGAAATGGGTGTCTATTCCTTAACCTTTGACCTTTTACACTCCATACATTTAGCAATGTACTTAGCAATTTCCATCTTCATGCTTGACCAATAGTATTTCTTTGACAACTTAATGGTTTTCTAATATCTTGCGTCCCGCGATAAGGTACATTATACATCTCTTTCATGATCATACTCCTCAATTCATGAGAATTGGGTACATAAATTAATGATCCTGCATAAAGACAACTTCATCCTTTCCTGAATTTTATATAATCTTCAACCTTTTGTTTCATTTTACCTTGCTACAATTTTGTTACTAACCCATGTATTGCAAATCAACTTTTTCATCCTCTAAAAATTTTCCTTTAAGATAATTTTACACAGAATGGCTATAGGCATGCGCTCATGCACTCTCCTACTTCATGAATCAACCACTTTGTTGTATTTTCCTTGATGTGCTTGATATCAAAGTCATACTCATAGAGAAACTCTAACCATCTACTTTGTCCAGCATTTAGAGTCAAGTTGATCGGGGCCAGATATTTTCACATCTTATGGTCCTGCCCCTTCACTAAAACCTTTTCCCATGAGATAGTTCCTCCACTTCTTTAATGCATGCACTATGTATGCCAACTCCAAATCATGAGTGGTGCAGATACTTTCATGCTCTTTCAACTTCATTAAACATACTCACAACCATTCTCCACTAAGGACTCCACTGTTCCATTTGTATGCACTGCATACTCATGAAATCTACTTGGATCAACAATCCTCATTATTGGAGAATTGGTTAACAACTTCTTCAAACGATGGAAGCTCTTTTCACACTCAATTGTCCACATAAACTTAACCCCCTTCCTAAAGAAGTAATCTGCGAGCAATCCTGAAACCCAGGTAATGCATCTCTATAGTAAGCCAACCAGACAAAATGAAGGATCTTACTTCTGTTACATTTTTAGGTGATGTCCACCCTTTAATAGCTTCAATATTTTGGGGTCCACTACTATCCCTTCTTCAGACATGATATGCCCCAAATAGTGAATTTGGTTATGATAAAATGAGCACTTTCTCAATTTGGTATACAAATCGCTTCTACTGTTTCTCCCTTAACACCTATAACACCATCCTCAAGTGATTCTCATTCTCTTCTTCTAACTTGGAATATACAAGGCTATCATCCAAAAAGACAATGAAAAACATGTCTAAGTATTCCTAGAAAACACCATTCATTAAGCACATGAAAATAGTTGGTGCATTTGATAACCCAAATGGCACCACTGTGAACTTGTAATGATTGTAAACTTTTTCTGAAGGCAGTCTTGTTGATCTCTTCATCTATGAACCTTACTTGATTCTATCCTAACTTGAGATCAATCTTTGAAAATATCCTTGCATCCTTTAACTGATCAAAGAGATCATCAATCCTTGGCAAAGGATACTTGTTCTTTATAGTTACTTTATTCAATTTTCTAAAGTCAATACACAGTCTCAATGTCCCGTCTTTCTTATTCAAAAATAACACTGGGGCACCCCGAGGTGAGACACTTGGGCATATATACCCCTTCTTCAAAAGTTCTTCAAGATGCATTTGCAGTTATGTCAGCTAGTGTACTCATCTGGTAGGGAATCTAGGATACTGGAGCTGCTCCAAGCATCGAATTTATAGAGAAATCAATATCTCTCTTTGGGGGTAGTCCTGGTATCTCCTTAAATGCATCCTCAAACTCTTTTAGGACTGCATGATCCTCAATAGTTGGAACCTTATCAATATTTTTCATCCCTTCCTGTAACACTTCTTCAATTGCATTGTTGAGATCTCTCGGATAGTAACTGCCCTAGGGATTCCTTAGACTATTCTTAGGTTCCCTTCCTCAATCAGGAAAGTAAATTCCTTGTTATGAAAGTCTAATACAACATGGTGTTGTTCCAACCAATCCATACCAATTAGAAAATCATATGAATCCAAGGGAAGGATGTTCAAATCTATTTTCATACTCATCCCATTCATGTCCACTAGAAATGATTTAACCAACTCAACAACTTTTCTCTTGGATCCTATAGCCAGTTGCACCAACCAAGATTTTCCATGCTTGCTTCTTGGAAATTGAAATATTTTCACTAACTTAGGATATATATAGCTATGACTAGCTTCTGAATCTATTAAAATAGTAAAGGAATGGTTATTGATCATACCTTCTACTTCAATCATGTGTGATTGAAACTCTACTTGCTTGTTGTCAAGGGCTGCATAGATCCTTGGTACACTTCTTCCCATGTCCTCCGCTATTTTAGATTGATATATATTGTGGATAGCTCTCACTTTGTCACTTCTATGTGGAAAATATATATACATGTAATCTACTTTACAACCCCAACATGGAATGGGCGTCTTCCTTGGATTTTGTACACTTGTTTTAGTCATTCTGGGTTGTCTAGGGGTTTGTTGTCCTTGATAATTGTTTCTAAAGAAGAGTGGCTTGTTCCCCTTCTTCCTTTTATCCATATTGAATTTCTTCTTGTCTTCCCAAGATCTTTGTAAAGTAGGATTTCCTTTATGGTGATCATATAAGCACTTGTCTCTCCTTATGGTTTCCTCCAAAGTCTTGGGATCATCATATTGAAACTTTTCACTCATAAAGGATGGAATCCCATAAAGTATTTTCAAACAGTTGGCTTAGGTTGATGGAAAGTTGGTATGGATTTTTGGTTTTCATTGATGTCAACCATTGGAGAGTGATATTGTATATTGATGTCAACCCTTAGTGATTGATGTCAACCCTTGGAGAATGTTTGGTAGCAAATTCTGGTAGCACAAAGGTTTGGGTAATGGACCCAAGGTTGTTTCATGTATAATGGTATGAGTTTTGATATATTTGTAGGTAATAATATTCTATATGGATAGTGCATGTCATGCCATTTCCAATGGTATGTGGAACGTCAAATAACTCCTCACGGTTATAGAATTATGGCCATGTGAAGTTTGAGAACCCTCTTGAGTCATCCAGAAGCCCCAAAAGGTCAAAGTAGTCAAACTGGTTTAAGATATTTTAGATGGTAAATAATAAAGTGAAGTGATGAGTGTACTATAATTCAAAGTGAATAAAAAATAAATTATTTAAATAAAAAATTTAATGGAGAAATTACTAAGTTGACAAGTGGTTAGAAGTGGGTTAACCCTAAAATAAGGAAAGTGGGTTAAAATGGTTAAAATGTAACCCCTTGAGAAAGCTACATGAAACTATAAAAAAGAGTCAAGGCTCTCTCATTTTAATCACACTTGAGAATATTGAATATCTACAAGTGATTGAGGTAACTAAAGGATATCTAAGATGAATTTCAGAAGGAAGGTGAAGTAAAGAAGATCGAAATGCAAGGGAGGATAAATTCTTTTGATGATGCTTTCTAAGGTATGTACAATTTTTATATCCATACAAAACATATTCCATGTGGGGCACACTCTACAAGTTCTCTCTCTATAATAAGACAAAATTCAACACGGTATCATTTTGTCTATAACGCCTTTTCTGAGAAGTTCTAAGTAGTGACACCTGGAGGAATTGCATAAAACACACTGAAGAAAATTATGTACTATTTTCAGATCTTTATTCATTACAAGTACATAGTTATGATTATTTCATGTTAGGGTTGTTGACTAATCCAAAGCTAGTCATGTGAGACTAAAGTAAAGTTTGATGAAAATGATAGTCTCTTGTTGTTAAAGTTAAGGAAGGTTTGTAGGTATGTGATCATATACAATAGGTCTATTACAAAGTTACAAATAATATTTGGATGATGAAATTGATGAGGGATTTTGGTTGAGGTACAAGTTGGTGCATGGTTGATGCACTTGTTTATGGTACAGGATGATTACAGGTTGAGGTATAGGTTGGTGCATGGTTGATGCACTTGTTTATGGTATAGGTTGATTACATGTTGTTCGGTATAGGTTGATTACAGGTTGTTTGGTACTATTTGGTGCATGGTTGATGCACTTTTTTATGGTAGAGGTTGATTATAGGTTGAGGTACATGTTGATGCATGGTTTATGCATGGTTCAGGTTATTGGTACAAGTTGTTTAGTGCAGGTTGATTGGTACAGGTTTACAACAGTATATCTCACAGTGATAGTGTGACAGTCGTTCCATCATTCTACTTATATGTCAGGGTGGTTGTATCCACCTTCTGGTTGTAGTTGGAGAACATAGGGGGTTGCAGCCTCCTTCTGGTTGTATACAGAGAATTGGGGAGTTGGAGCATCCCTCAGGTTATATCCTGAGAAAATAGGGGGTTGGAGCCTCCTTCCAGTTGCAGGTAGAACACAAAGGAAGTTGGTGCTTCCAATGAATATAATTCTTAAAGACATATAAGAAAAAACATTATGTGATTTTCTCCCTCTTTGGGTTTCCATGTAAAACATTGTTTCAATGTGTACGTGTGTGATTTCTCATTTGTTCATTGTTTATTTACTATGCAACTATTGGATGATAATGCTACATTGATATAACACTTGCATTTTATGGTGAAAAAGTATTAAATTGCTCCATTACTAATTCACCCCCCTCTGAGTAATCCAACAGATTTCCCATGCTTTCTTCTTGGCAATTGCAATATTTCCACTACCTTAGTATCTATATAGGTATGACTAGCTCCTTAATATATTAAAATAGTAAAGGAATAGTTATTGATCATACCTTCTACTTCAATCATGTTTGATTGAAACTATGCTTGATTATTGCCCAGGGATGTATAGATCCTTGGTACACTTCTGCCCATGTCCTCCACTGTTTTAGCTTGATATATATTTTGGATAGCTATGACTTTGTCACTTTTGTGTGGAAAATCTCTATAAATATGATCTCATTTACAACCCCAACATTGAATGGGTGTCTTCCTTGGCCTTTTCCCACTTGTCTTAGTCATTCTGGGCTCTCTAGGGGTTTGTTGTCCCTGAGAATTGTTTCTAAAGAAGGGTAGCATGTTCCCCTTCTTCCTTTGCTCCACATTGAATTTATTCTTTTCTTCCCAAGCTCTTTGGAAAGTAGTATTTCCCTTATGGTGATCATATAAGAACTTGTCTCTCCTTATGGTTTCCTCCAAAGTCATGGGATAATCATATTGAAACTTTTCACTAATAAAGTATGGAATCCCACTCAAATACCTATGAATATTAACGGTCTCATCATTGATGAAGGATACATACTTCAACAGTTCTAAAAATATCCTTTCATACTCATCAATGGTCATGTTGACTAGTTTGATTTCAAAGAATGCTTTCATCTTTTTGTCATAATACCTCTTGGTTAATTATTTCTTCTCAAAATTATTCTCGAATTCCTTCCATGTAACATTCTTCTCTCTAATTTGTCGCACTTGCAGAAGTTGGTCCCACCACATGGATGCCTTTCCTTTCAGCTGATAAATATCAATTCTTCCTTCCACATAAGAAGAATAATTATGTAGTTGGAAATATTTTCTCATGCCCAACAACCATGTATCGGCATATTCATCTTTCATGTTCTCTCCATCAAAGGTAGGAGGTTTGATATTATTCATTTATCCTCTCAATTCATCCATCCCATACCTATTATGATTCCTGACAGAGGATGGACTTGAGTTTCTATGTTCTCTCCTTTTGGATTGTCTTTGAGAGTGATGGTGATGTTTTCTATCACTCCTCAATCTTTCTTTTCCCTCTAGGGTCTTGTGCCTTCCTGAATTGTTGGAGCCACTCTCCATATCCAAATTATTTTAAATTCTATCTAGGCTCTGCATTAACTTCATATTGAAGTATTTCTATTGCTCCTTGGATTTAATAATCCTTTCACTATCATCCTTGTGACTTTGGACATCTTTCTGCAAATTTGTAATGGTACCCACCATATTCATGTTGACATCTTTTCCTTATCCATTCCCATTGGATTTTGTTCCTTCCATACCCAAATGGACACCCATTCCTCTGATCTCATATTCCTGACTATAAGCCTCTTTTGAATCATCCATCTCTCTACACTTTGTCATAATTATGTTCCATTCTGATAGTTGTTAACTCTGCAAAAATGTGCAACCAACAGAACTTTCTCAGGCTAATTGTTCTCAATAATTTCATCAAAACACAAACCATTATGATTCATTAATATATAAAAAATATTTTCTATTTATTTCCCGAGAAATTGACTATTCGAATCAAATTTTTGGGTGAACAATTATCTTCTACTATTTAATACCTTTCCAATGCCTACTTCCATGCTCAATTCTAAGTTTTGAGAAGGAAGTTATGGATACTTGAACAATTTGTCTTTTCAGTGATACAATCCCTATACATGGATTCTTCCATCTCAGAGTCGAATTGGCTCTTGGATCTGTGTTGGATCCTCTCTTCAGGTTTACAGGTCTTCTTTACTTTGCTGGGTGTAGGTCTTTACAAATCAAAAACCAAATAGGATCCTTCTCTAATCCCTTCTCTATTTTCAAAAACAATTTTCAGGCACTAACCCTTTTTCTTCAGCCCCCAAATGCATGTGACCACGTGATGTGACTGAGTGTTGGAGGTAAGGTGCTTATATTATGCTTTGGATCTCCAGGGCTCCATAACTTTAGGCTTCATAGTTTTTCCTTTCACCTCGCTTCATTTCCTCTAAACGCCAAAGTGGATAACTTCTAAGCAACTGCTTCTTCGCAACTTCGAAGCTCCAGCACTTTAGAGCTTCAAAGCTCCAACACTTCATAGCTTTGAAGCTCTGTCACTTCGGAGCTTCGAGATTTGGAAGATCCTCCTTCATTTCAATCCATTTCCTCCAAACACCAAATCTTCAAACGTACAATGTCTTATCAATAATCACACACCAAATGGGTGCTACGTGTTGAAAACAAGGAGTGTACACATGACCAAAGTGACAAGTGACATGTGGCCCAATAAAAGGTTGGCACATTTTTAGTTCTCATTGGTGCAAAATACATAGCAAAGACATGAAACAAATTGGCATGTGGCATGCATACAATGGTCTGCATCACCTTATGTGATGTTGGCATGCCATGCCACTTTGACATTCTGTGACTTCATAATTTTGGGATTTGACAAACTTCCCATTAGAACTTAACTTTTCTCCTCAACATCGAACTAGTGAATAACCAGAGTCTAGTCAACAACCACGCAATAGATGGATTCCATGTGAAAAAACAAAAGAAGAAGACATATGGCCCAATCCAAGGGGTGACACATGCCAAGTTCTAATTGGCATGAACATTCCTTGAAAAGAACAAAAATCGGTGACATGTGGCAAGAGTCTAGCATGCCCAAATCACTTTATGTGACGTTGGCATTCTATGTCACTCTTGTGCTTCGTGACTTTGAAACTTCGGGCTTTGTGAGCTTTTTTTGTAACATCCCTAAAAAATTATGCATGTCGAACTCCCAAACAGGTCCACATCACATTTTCTGACATCATAAAACCACGTCATTCAAGCACTCTAGTACTTTAGCATTTCGAGCTTCGGAGGATTTCACAACTCCTTCCTTCATTTCCTTTGAAATTCGAACTTCCTAAATTTCTAAACCTTCCTTAGTTCTATTGTCATCAATACAATGCCTACACATGGCCCCACTGACGAGCGACATGTGTCCGGTCACAATTGGTACTAATATCCTTTAAAAAGTATGCAACAAGATGACATGTGGGATGTTTAGGGTAGTTCCACGTCACCCTATGTGATGTCATCATGCCAGATCATATCCAACGCTTCAGGACTTTGAAAATTTAAGCTTTGGGAGATTCTATTCCAGCACACCTTATAACTCCTGAATGTCGAACTTTCGAAAAGGTACACGTCACTCTGGCGCTTCGGGACTTCGGAGGATTTTGTTTTTGAACACCACACAACCCTTGCACTGCCTAAATTCCAAACATTTCTTAATATGTTGACACATGTCCCTAGAAATGGATGGTATGGATTGGTTTTAGACTTGGGACTTCAGAACTCTAGGATTCAACAATTTTTCACTGTTGCAATTTTAAAACTGCTGGAGGGGCGAAGTCTGAAGGACTTTAGTACTTAACCTCCATGCACCTTCTCTAGATCCAACAATTATGAGCGGTTTGTCGCTTCCTAAAAAAATCCAACGGCCCAAATTTAAATTTTGTGGTTCTTGTTATCGTGGAATTTGTACTTTCCCCAAAATCCCAAGGTGAGTGGGTACAAAATTGTCATAACTAGGAATAACCTATCATTGTCACCTTAATAGGATATCCCTTTCTCTTTAGGAGTATGTTTAAGCTACCCTAGGGGAGATGTCCCCGATGAAATAGGGGGTTTGAGAAGGCTAAAGATAATAGTCACAAGGAAACCCTTTCCCTCTCACAAATCACTCTAATCAGAGGTTTTTTTATGTCTTAAGGATGAAGCAAATAAAAAGTATTGTTTACCTGACCAGAACAAGACAACAAGGAAAATGGGGCACTTTCCAGGTACTAGATAATTGTTAGTACTTCATAAGACAATAAACCTTTGTAAAATAAGCTAGCTGATTATGAATTTGTATTTATGCATCATTTTATAAAAGAAATTAATATATTACAACAGCCACAAGATTCAAGCTTTGAAATTTCTTGAAGAAGACAATAAAAAATGACTTTAACTAGGAAAATTGATAGTAAATTGTCACAAGCAAAATTGGCAATGATAGGATAGCTTTTAATGGAACTTTTGCTGAGATTTTGCTGCAGTTAGATGTCTATAGCTATGTTTTGTAACAACAACATTTTAGATAGTCAAAAGTGGAAGAAAACCATACACAAACTAGCTCCTACCTAGTAGATTCACTAGCAATTATCACAAAGAGATTTTGATTAGTTCTGGTATGAGTTATGTAGGTAAATGTGCCAAATTAATGCAAGTTTATATGGCTATAGAAATGTTTTTCTACATCAGCAAGATATCTTAGAAATTAGTCTAACCTAGGGTTAGAAAAATTTAGTAAAGGATTCAAAGATAAGAGTTTAAGTGTTTGTTTGCTCAATCAACACTTGTAAGAGGTAGTCTAGTGTCTTTCTAGGGTTAATGGAGTCACTAATGGAAGCAACAAATTCTTATACGAAATGTAGAAAATGATAATAATATGTTAATTGATGGAGAGGACAAAAGAGGTGTTGGTATCCCAAGGCCTCAAAAATCCTTTTCAAAGAGAAAAATGCTAGAAACTAACGAGAGTTAGGCCTTATTGATTTTCTCTTTCCTTGAACAAAATTTGATAAATTATGCAATTGGCAAAGGATGTAAGATTATTGGAGTGATACAATGGTATGGATCTAGTATTTACCTCAAACTAGGTTCCTTTCAAGAGATTTTAACATATGGAAGATTATAGGGGAATAAATGATAACACATGTCATTCCTCTAGGGTTTCAAGCTAGCAATTTCATAACATTAGACATGAAACAAGTAAAATATAGCCATGGAATTCATTCACAATAAAGAAATACAAAATTTCTACTTAATTCACCAAGAATAATATAGAAAATAACTCTAGTTGAATATCCTCCACAAGAAAATACCCCAAAAGCACCAAAATTTACCTCCTTCAAGAAGTGTGCATCACTAGTTTCAACCGATAACCTTTAAAGAGGGACAAATTTCAGACCTCACACTTGTGTGAGTGAAAGATGATGATAAATGTAAGAGATTTTTTCCTTATTTATACAATAATCATGACCTTTAATTACAATTTAGGTAAAAAAAGGCCGACATGGCCAAATTACATTAAAAATCCAGTTTTTACATAAAATTAAAGAATTAAACCCTAAAATGTGTAGTAGAGGTGACGCCATGCCCTCCTAGGGTGACGTTGGGACTCATAGGAGGGACTTTAGGCTTCATGAGAAAAATGTTATGCCTTTCCAAGTCCTCAAGATGATGCCACATGTTCCACATGGCACATAATTGCCTCCATCATTTCCATCTGACGTTGGGTGACGTCTAGGGTCACAAGGGTAATGTCATGTGACACCCAAGGACAACATTCAGGGGGGATATAAATATACCCCTTGGTCTAGGTCTACCAAATTTTCTTTCGTGGAACTTCCTTCGTTTTATCTAGTGTAAGTATTTGGGGTCTCTCTGCCCTTGGTTGGGGTCACAACATCCATCTGGTGGGATTTTATCCCCATGGAGGTTTGAACTAATCATCTCTCCATATGTACCTATCCCTTAGGCATGGTCCTACAACAACAAAATGTATGCCCTCTAGGGGCTCATAAGTCATAGGGATCATAACAATGTCAATCACTTCCAATAATCAAATTACCCAAACATGTGTGTCAAACCCCATTTTACCCAGACAAATTCTCAAATCCGTTATGTAATTTTACAAGCCAGGTTTGGAGAGGGTCTCAAAACGTCCTATTGGGTTAATCCTCCTCAGTTTTGGGGTATTTCCTAGGTCAAGACTAATATAGGTCATGTAGGTGTATGCAATGGTGTAGGACATGTTTGGGAAATGGGTGCAGTGATAACATGGAAATGTAGGTCTTACTTGTGAGTGCCTCTGTAGAGGGTGATATGCACCTTGTCATGGATGACATTATTTTCTATCCCAATCAATTCATTTAACTCTATTTCTTATTTCTTTTTATTTTCAAGAGAATAGCTAGAGGAAATTGTTCTAGCATGGTGACTAGTGGTGACAACATTACCCACAATAATTTCAAGGAAATGAGAAGGTTGGCTCATGATGAGACCCCCTTTCTCTTGGTTATGCCACCAAGATCCACTACCCTGGTTTGGTGACCAGATAGATGACAATTTCACACCACTACATTCCCATGTTCCTAATAGGATGACTCATGATGAGACTTCCTATCCACCAACTATATATTTAGTTTTAATTTATTTTACAGGTCCCCTTTTCTTACCAAGAATCCTTTTATTTATTTCTTAGGAATCCATGGGCAAAGAATCTCAAGGTTTCATTTATTTTTTTTTACTTTTTCTAGCTACTTTTACCCTCTAGGCCTTTATCCCCTTCTTCCCACAAGGCAAGGTACAACAATTACTATCTTGGAAAACCCAATTCCTAAACCAATGTAGGGGAAAGGTGAGAGGGACAATGATGAAAAGTGGTAAGTATGGATGGAATGGATGATCACCTTTTATAAACCCACCCAGTGGAAAATCATACCTAAGGGAACCAATTTACTAGGTCACTCTGTTACTCCCCCAGGTATGGACAAGTTAAAGAGCATAATTTCCAAGAAAATGTCATGAAACAAAAGAGAATTTAGTGAACATATTCAAATGCTTTGAAAATCAAAGTAACACATACCATGATACCCAGACTCATTACCTCATGTATAAAAATCCACTGCTACTTCGGAATCGGGCCGATGGGATGGATGTTATTGTTATTGATAGATAGGAGGCGTTGAAGAAAATATGGGCCCTCCAGGGACAAGATCAAGTCATATGGATCTTGGTATGCCATGTCTAGGACCCACGAGCCTTGATACATAATCTCCTTAGTTATCCCTAGTATAGGGAATAACATCTGGCTCCAACTCGGCGACATGTTCTCACCAGAAAGCACATGAGAACCTCAACATCTCTGGAATGAACTATGATCTGCTAGATCTCAACAAAAGAGATTAGTAATATTTTGTGATGGTGATATCTCCCCTGGCTCATATATGATATAATGAAATACAAATAAGAAATCATATATACAAATGGAAATGAAATTACAAACTACACTACTCTAACATGATATGCAAATGGTATGTACAATGAATGCAAATGCGTACCTACTTCCCTCTACTTACATGTTGGTTGAATTCTAGGTGTATTCAGATAGCGAGTGAAACTATCCTAGCAATGTCTCATAACACATTACTCTGTGCTTCATCATAAACCAAAAAAATGACAAGTTAAGAACAAAAATAACATGAGTTAGAAAATGTATTGCATCATTGGAAATCGTAAAGTCTAGCGCATGGAGGCGGGAGAGAGGGACAAAATTGTGTCAAGTCACACTCTAAGGAAAGTTCTCAATACATCTCAAAATGGATCGTAAAAAATCAAAGGTTCAATAGACTAAATCAAAGAGTTTGAAGGTTGTCTACCTTGGACATCTTCACAATCTAAGGTCTAGGAAGGGACTAGCAAGAACCTAGAAGATGACTAACAATTTATTAAGGCAAGGCTGAAATATTGAGATGATAGGCTTCTCCTTGAGGTATTCAATCTACCCTTGAATTCTAATATTTTCCTTAGAGTAAACTTAAGACAAAGGATGTTCTTCCCAACCACACCTTTAGTGACATAGCGAGATAAAATAGTCAAAGGGAGTTGGAAAACATTGTCACAAGGATCCTTCTCCAGGAAAGCAATGTCCTCACTTCTATCAAGATCTGAGCACAACAATGGTTTATAATATTATTCATGGAATAAATCCAAGTGCTCAAAGGAATATTCATAAAAATCCTCAAGGTATGACAAAAACTCACTAGGAGAATATAGCACCAGATCATCCTTTGGTGTCTAAAAAGAGTTTGTAATCATACCATCTCCTTGTTGCCAATTTTCAAAATTAGTAACCTTATATGATAGTTGTAAGTCATATTTTGGAAATGACCCTCAATGTCTTAAATGGGATCCTCATTAGAACCAATCACATCCCACTTACATCCTCCAACATGTATGAACTCATCAATATTATCAACAATGTCACTACCTTTATCATAACCTAAAGCATTTAATGCATCCAAGGGATCCTCTAGTACCTCTTCACTTTCCATATCATAAAACAAATCATCATCAAAATATTGGAAAGGGAAGTAACTTACCATGTTCACTTCTTGTTGTGCAGTAGAATCAACGACTTGGATTACTTCATCAAATGGAAAAGGGTCTAGTACATCACTGTTGGGCTCCAACAACTCCCCTTAAATTTTTACAAAATTTAAAGGGCTCCCATTAGAATCTTGATAATTATAATGAGCTACAGAATCAACCTTTTCAAATAGTTCCATACCTTGGCTTGCTTTGAGACAAACTCAAGACATTCACTATAATATGATATATTCATTACAAGAGTATATATCAAAAGTTTGAAATGAGCACAAAAATCTCAAATTAAACAAAAACGTTAATTTTTATCAACTGTTTACTTTCGTTTAAAGTATGATTATGTGTTCTTTCTTTTGCTTATTAGCAAGTTTGACTATTTTGAATAATGAGTTCAATACTTCATCAAATAATATCTTGGCTGGTTTCTCATTTTCATAAAATCATTTGGTGATATTAATTAATTAAACTCTTTTTTCATTTTGCATCTCATCTCAAAATAATAATAATAAAAGAATTATCTATCATTTGTTTGATTTTGTAAAAAACTAAAATTAATATTTTTCTGCATTAACTTGAAGCTTCTAGATCATATTTGAAAGAAAATTATAAACAATGTTTGTTTATAAGTTATAGTTAGTTTAAATTCATTTTTTGTTTTTCTAGATTTTGTTTTATTCACAATTTTTAGGTTATTAATTTAGGTTTCTTTTTGTTTCACAGGTTTCTATTATCAAATATTTG
>SNQJ01S0137672.1:41021-52726 GCA_010110895.2 Picea sitchensis | reverse complement strand
CCCCCCCCCCACATTAAATTTTTACCTCTAATGCCTAATCCACTACTACTATGAGCCTACTGAATATTCTTTATCTACCTTAATAGGGTTAAGGGTTTAGATATTTATTCATGATTTATGTTTGAGGAGGTTTGTCAGGACCAACAATTTCTTTGATCTTGTACTTTTAGATGTTCTTCATTATACCTTTGATTTATGATGCTTCTTTGATCCTTGTGTGATGAGATAGACATGTTGTATTTTTAACCTTTTGCATTAATTAGTGCTAATGGATTTAAATGTATTTGTTAATCCTATATGATTGTAGGGTTTAATGCTCCTTTTTATAACTTGAAGAGAATTTGCTTTTAAGTATCTGTTGTTTCCTTATGCATTGGATTGTATTGTCATCTCACTACATCATTGAGAAGTGAATGGTTGGATTGAATGAAGCGTGTATTGTTACTTTGCATCTTGTACCTTGTATCCTCATATTCATACTCAAGATCTCATGTGTTAATCAGATTCCTCAGTTTAAAATCCATAACTAGAATCATAGGATATTTAATCTTTTTCAAGAGTTTGAGATACTATTTGCGATTAGATACAAGCAAGAAAAACATTTTTATAGATATTTCATGACATTTGTTTATAGCAATAGATTATTCATAAAATCCAAGATCATAGATGATTTCTTCTAAGAAAATCCTTCGTTTCAATTCCTCATTTTTGAACAAGCCCAACTCTTTTTCATAGATTTGTTAGTAAAATGGAAAGCGTAATACCCCTAGGCTGAACCCAATTGTAAATGTAAATACAAATGTATGTAAGCTGGTGAGATGCTTGACATCATTTTTGTATGCACCTTTCATGGTATAGTGTGCACATGTACTGCGTAGTAAAATGTTGAAGTGTGCGCATTCCAGGATACCGCACACAACAAACTCAAGTGCGTGCGATTTTGAGGCCAAGGAGCCTTTATGTATATGTTGTGTTTTATAGGCTAGTGAGCTAGTTTATTATAAGCCAAAAGGCTTATGTGATGATTAGGCCGAAGAGCCTAGATGTTAAAGGCCAGTGAGCTTTTTTATATGTCTCATCATTAATATAAAATACATCGTTGCACGTAGACCGCCGACAATAAAAGAGTATGGGGGACTAAACTCCACTAGTTAGGGAAAGGGGGGACTAAAAGTTAATATAAAGGGCTAAGCTAGGGAGCTTAAGCCAAAAAGGAATATTATATTAATATTCCTTAAATCATAAAGTATGGAAAATTATTTTATCCTAAGTTCTAAGGATGGGGACAAAAGGGCCAAAGTAGCTCCCAACATGAAAAGTGTCAAGTTGGGAACATGCATACACATAGTTTGGACTTAGTTAATTTTGGGGGGAATTCATCTATTCATGCAATCATTCAGTCAACCATTCGATGATCATTCACTCACTCAGTCAGTTGTCCTCCGTACCTTCCTGTCACTGTACCTAAACCTGTATCCATACCCATACATGTTTGTGTACTTGGTTAGCTTGAGAGATGGACTGAAGAAGCGGGTTGTCAGGCCCATGGGATATTGAAGAGGCGGGTTGTCAGGCCTGTGAGAAATTTCTATATGGGTGAGAGAATTGCTGGGAATTGATTTCCTGAAGGTGATAAACTACAACTACAGGGCTCTGAGACTTCCTGTCTGACTTGTTGCTGAATCCAAAAAAGGAAGTGGGGCAATCGAAGGACTGTTGAACAGAGAAGATGCACACTTCCTGGGGTGGGACATGCATGTGGGGAATGAGGGACTATAGGCTGTTAGTTTGAGTTGGCACCTGTGATGGAGTCTGTCCTGTTGTCTATGATACATCATCGTGGTTAGGAATCCCTTTACCCGGGTGGAGTTTAGTCCCAGCTCGAGGGTGACCCACTACTGAGATTGACGAGTAGTGTGGTCTAAGGATGGGAGGTTCGTGGAAGTTCTGCACGCAGTTGGTGATATTATTACCAATATAAGTGTCAATTTTGTGTTATTTTATATGCTGCATTATTATTTATGTGTTATATTTATGGGCATTTCATGTCTATGTTGCATGTATATGATTACTATCATTTTCGTATGAATCCATGCATTTACAATATGTATTTATCTGTTTACATTTTATATATAAAGTTCCGCAAGAGTTCTGTGTGTATATGTTTTAATTGCATGCAGTTTGAAAAATTTATGTGGCGTAGCTCAGTTGGATGCTGGGTATGTTTCAATATGTTGAGCAGAGAATGAAAGCGTTTTCTGGAGTAGCATGGTCCGACATGGGTGGTCGGGGATGCTACAACATGGTATCAGAGCTTCAATTTTCAAAACTGAACCTGGATGGGCCGAGCACGTTGACTTGAAGCGAAATTTTATAGAGGATTGATTTCAAAGTGACCAAATCTCAAGTTATAGAGCATCGATGGTAAAAATTAGAAGCAATTGCGCGGAATTGGGAAAAAACCCCAATTTATGTTGTTAAATTCATGGGAAAATTGAGAAATTTGACCAAGTGGTGAGATATTATTGATTTAATATCTGTTCTAGCAAATTTAGACCTGGAATTAGTCGAATTTGAAGTTACAGTGAAGCCATGACAGATGGAGCGAGATTAGTAATTAAAATTCTCAATTCGTGAATTGAGTTTGGGAAAAAATCGTTCCAGAAATGTCAAACCACAATGATTTTTTTTTGTAGAGGTTGAACTGGTGTTATCGGGGTGAAATTGAAAAAATTTCATAGTTGCAAAATATCTATGGTAAAAATTGGGAAAAAGTTAAGAAAAAGCCCCAAATTTCTGCAGCAGAATTCATGAGGAATCGATGCACATAAAAATGAATGTGCGCAGGTGGGTGCACTAAAAATGCATGATGCGCAGTGAAACGCTTGTGATATCTAAAATTTGGTTCTGCACGGAAAAATATTGGCGTGCGGGTACCCATGCTAAAAATTTGGCTATGCGTGGAAAAATATTGGCGTGCGGTTACGCACGCTAAAATTTGGCATTGCGCGGAAAAATATTGGCATGCGAGTGCATGCTCTAAAATTTGGTGTTGCATGGAAAAATATTGGTGTACGGGTACGCGCACTAAAATTGGCTTTGAACGGAAAAATATTGGCGTGCAGGTGCACGCGCTAAAATTTGGCGCTGCACAGAAAAATATTGGTGTGCGGGTGCGCGCGCTAAAATTTGGCGCCTGGCGGAAAAATACTGGCGCGTCCTGTGTGCACACACATAATAATGACGCGCGTGGTGTGCATGGTATTGGCAAAGCGTAGAGAAATTTTATTGGTGCACACACAATGTGGGTATATGTTGTCGCGCTACAATTTAGTTATTGGTGCGCGGTGGGGGTGTACTAAAATTTGGCATGGTGCAACACGTAGAGTGAAATGCGTGCAAAATATTAGCGCACGACACAAAAATGGCACACGAAAAAAAAAATGCGCGCAACAAGCAATAGTGCAAGAACCAAAATTGTACACTGTGGATATTGGCGCGCGACACAAAAGTAGTGCGCATCAGTTATTGGCGCAACAAAGAAGTGATGCACAGTGGTTATAGGTGCGCGAAGCATGAATTAGCTTGTGGTGTTACTGTGCATGCTAAATATGGGTGTATAGGTTGAAATTTGTGCATGCAAAGTCATTTGGATGGTGAATAACAACATAAAACTAGCAATTTTCTGCGACTTTTTATACTGTCTGAACGCCATCTTTTTGCAATGTGTTTTTGAGGCCCTTAACAATGTTTTTATCTACTCAAAAACCACGAGAACATAGGGTACCAAGGTACACTTTGTCTCTATAGCTCAAATAAAAGATCCCAGAGAGAGCTTTCTCATGGTGTAAACCGTTCGTCAAACACAACTTTTATGAGAAGGTTACATGACAAACAATGCAGGGTAAATTTCAAGACCCAACTAACTTCGAAGAGATGTAACTTTCTGCTCCGAAATCAGATTGAGGATCAAGAGCAATCAATGGAAATCTATTGAACCATAGAATAAATTCCTATAACTTAATTAAATTTCTGGGCATGTTAAAAATGCTTAAGATGGAAAATAAGGTACCTGTAACATTCCATACCAAAAACACAAATTGACCTAGAAATTTAGCAGGCTGTAACTAGCATCCCAGAGCCCATAAAGAGGTGAAACTTGGAAAGAATGTCCAAAATATGTATATGAAGAAACCCAATTGAGATCCTATGAAAAATCCAATGGAGTAGGTGCAAAAATGCATAATTATAGCGTAGAGTTTCGCCAAGTTGAAGTGTGAACAAAACAATTAATGGACAATTTTCAAATAACCATAACTTTATGCTCGAGACTCAGAATTGAGCATGGGAGTAGGCATGGAAAATGTGTTGGACAATAGAATATAATTATTCACTCAAAAAATTGATCCAGACATTCAATTTTTTAGGAAATTAGAAGAAATAATTTAGATAGATTATTGAACCAAAATGGTTCATATTTTTCATGAAATTGTTGATTCAGTTAACCTAACAAAGTTTTGTTGGCTGCACATTTTGCAGAGTTAACAACAACTAGATCAGATCAGGATCAACAAAGATTCCAGAGAAATGGAAGATGCACAAGGGACTTACATCCAGGAAGATGAGATTAGAGGGATGGATGTCCATTTGGGCATTGAAGGAACAAACTCCAATGGACTTGGAGAAGGAAGAGATGAAAACATGAATATGGTAGAGACCATTAAAAATTTGTAGAAGGATGTCCAAATACATAGATTTGATAATGAAAGGCTTATGAGAGCCAAGGAGAAACACGAGGAATTCAACACGAAGTTAATGCAGAACTTGAACATAATATAAAATAAATTGGATAAGGAGAGTGGATCAAGCATATCAGGAAGTCACAGGTCTCCTGATGAGATAAGAAGAACCATAAGTGTTAGCAGACATCACCGTCACTACCTGAGACATTCCAATAAGAGAGAACACAACAACTCAAGTCCATCCTCTATGAGGAAGCATAAGAGGTCTGGGGTGGATGAGCTACGAGGAGAAATGTACAAAATCAAACCTTCTACATTTGATGGTGAGCACAAGAAGGATGAATATGTAGAGACATGGTTGTTGGACATGAGAAAGTATTTTCATTTGCATAATTATTCATCTCATACAGAAGGTAGAATTTCCATCTATCAACTCAAGGGAAAGACATCCATGTGGTGGGATCATCTTGTGTAGGTGCAACACATTAAAGAGAAAAGAGTTACTTGGAGGGAATTCAAGAAGTATTTTGAAAATAAATACTTGACTAAGAGATACTATGACAATAAAATGAAAGAATTATTTGAACTCAAGCTTGGGAGTATGACCATAGATGAATATGAGAGAAGGTTTTTAGAACTGCTGAAGTATGTTTATTTCTTCAAGGATGAGATAGTTAAGATTCATAGTTATTTGAGTGGATTTCCATCATTAATCAGTGAAAAAATACAATATGATGATCCCAAGACATTGGAGGAGACCATAAGGTGAGCTAAATGCCTATATGATCAACAAAAAGCAAGGCCAAATTTCCAAAAATTTTGGGAAGACAAAAAGAAATTCAAGATGGATCAGAGGAAGAAGGGAACTAAGCCACCATTCTTAAAAAATAATCGTCAGGCGCGACCAACTTCTGGAGAAACTAGAACAATTGAGACAGGGGTCAAAGGCCAATGCAACCATCTATTCAATGTCAAGGTTGTAAACGAGATCACATGTTCAGATATTTTCCTCACATAGGTGAAAAAATGAGGACTGTTCACAATGTACAACAAGATGAAATAGTGGAGGACATGAGCAGAAATGTACCAAGGATCTATGTAGCCCTGGACAACAAGAAAGCAGAGTATCAATCACATATGATTGAAGTGGAAGGTATGATCAACAACCAAACCATTGCTATTTTAATTGATTCAGGAGCTAGTCATAGTTATATAGATCCTAAGACGGTGGAAAATTTTCATTTGCCAAGAAGAAAGCATGGAAAATCTTGGTTGGTGCAGCTGGCTACCAGAGCCAAAAGAAAAGTTAATCAGATGGTTAAGTCATGTCTTATGGACATGAATGGACTGAACACCAGGGTATATTTGAACATCTTTCCTTTAGGTTCCTATGACTGTCTAATTGGGATGGATTGGTTGGACCAACATCATGCTATCCTAAACTGTCATAAAAAGGAACTTACTTGCTTGGATGAGGAAGGGAACCTAAGGAAAGTGCAGGGAATTCCTAGGGAAGTAACCATTAGAGAAATTTCAGCATTGCAGTTGAAGAAATGTTATAGAAAAGGGTGTCAAATATTTGCAGCACATATGGAAGAGACACCTATAGATAATGTGTCAAATATTGAATATTATGCAGTCCTAAAAGAGTTTGAAGATGTGTTTAAGGAAATACCAATATTACCCCCTAAAAGAGATATTGATTTCTCCATAGATTTGATGTCTGGAGCAGCTCCAGTATCTAAGACTCCATATAGGATGAGTACACCAGAATTGAAGGAACTGCAAATGCAACTTGAAGATCTCTTGAAGAAGGGGTATATACGCCCAAGTGTGTCACCTTGGGGTGCCTCGGTTTTATTTGTGAAGAAAAAGGATGGGACATTGAGACTTTGCATTGACTTTAGGCAGTTGAACAAGGTAACTATGAAGAATAAGTATCCTTTACCAAGGATTACTGACCTCTTTGATCGACTGAAAGATGCAAAAATATTCTCCAAGATTGATCTTAGGTCCGATTATCATCAAGTAAGAATTAAAGAAGAAGACATCAACAAGACAACGTTCAAAACAAGGTATGGTCATTATGAGTTCACAGTGGCACCCTTTGGATTATCAAATGCACCAGTTGTCTTCATGTGTTTAATGAATGGTATTTTCAGAGAATACTTGGATAAGTTTTTCATTGTATTTTTATATGACATTCTTATATATTATAATTCATAGGAAGAGCATGAACACACTTGAGGATGGTATTACAAGTATTAAGGGATAATCAATTGTATGCCAAATTGAAAAAGTGCTCATTTTATCAGAAGCAAATTCATTATTTGGGACATATCATTTCAGAGGATGGGATAGCAGTGGATTTTGAGAAGATAGAAGCCATTAGAGAATGGCCAGGGCCAAAGAATGTGACAGAGGTCAGATCATTCATGGGCCTTGCAGGCTACTATAGGATATTTATTGAAGGATTCTCAAAGATTGCACACCCAATCACTTCCTTGCAAAAGAAGGGTGTGAAGTTTCAATGGAAATTAGATTGTGAAAAGAGTTTCCAACACTTGAAACAATTATTAACAAGTGTTCCAATTTTAATAATTGTAGATCCAAATGAAGACTTCTTTGTATGCAAAGACGCATGTAAAGAATGACTTGGTGGAGTCCACAATCAAAATGGGTTTGTTATATGTTATGAATCAAGGAAGTTGAAGGAGCATGAAAGACACTACGCCACTCATGATTTGGAGTTGGTAGCCATAATGCATGCCTTGAGGAAATGGAGACACTTCCTCATGGGGAAAAGGTTTGAGCTGAGGACAGACCATAATGGTCTGAAATATTTATTTGATCAACCAACTCTAAATGCTAGGCAAGACAAATGGTTAGAATTTTTCAGTGAATATGAATTTGATATAAAGCATATCAAGGGGAAAGAGAACAAAGTGGCCGATGCACTCAACAGAAGAGTGCATGAATTGCATGGTACATCCATTAGCATGTACCAATCAAATTTGAAAGAAAAATTTTTGGAGGCTGCAAAATTGGATTTGCAATAAATGGAATTAGTGGAAAAATTAAAACAAGGTAATTTGTAGCAGAAAATTGAAGAATATAAGCTAGATAATGATGAAATTCTGAAGTACAAGGGAAAAATTTATGTACCAAATTCCCATGAATTGAAAAATCTGATATTGAGAGAAATGAATAATGTACCTTATGCTGGGCACCCATGTTATCAAAAAACTATTGCAATTGTCAAGAGATAATATTATTGGCCAGGAATGAAGAAAGAAGTTGTTGATTTTATTGAAAAATGTTTGGAATTTCAAAAGTTAAAATCTGAGCATAGACACCTAGCTAGTTTGCTACAACCATTACCAATTCTTGAGTGGAAATGGGAAGTAGTAACAATGGATTTCATCACCAAACTGCCCAGAACAAACAAGCAACATGATTCTATCATGGTAGTGGTGGATAAGCTTACTAAAGCTACCCATTTTATTCCAGTTAAGCTCACTCACACGAAAACCAACATTGATGATGCTTATATGAGGGAAATTGCTTGTTTACATGGTATACCCAAGAAAATTATGTCTGAGAAAGATCCAAAATTTACTTTTTGGAAGGGATTATTTAATGGATTTGGAACAAATTTGAATTTTAGTACAACTTATCATCCAGAATCAGATGGACAAACAGAGAGGGCGAATCAATTGATTGAAGATATGTTGAGGATGTATGTGATGGATAAACCATCAAAATGGGAAGACTACCTACACTTGGTAGAGTTTGCTTATAACAATGGGTACCAAACATCTCTAAAGATGAGCCCATTTGAGGCACTTTATGGCAGAAAGTGCAACACACCGGTAAACTGGGATAACCCAACAGATAGAGAAGTGGTTGGGCCATATTTACTCAGGGAAATGGATGAGAAAATGATAAAAAATAAAACAAAATTTAAAGGCTTCCCAAGATAGGAAGAAAATCTATGCTAATAAGGGAAGAACTCGAAGGGAATTTAAAGTGGGGGACCATGTATTATTGAAAGTGAAGGCCAACAAAAGTTCCCTGAAGTTGGGAAATTGTTCAAAGTTGGTAGCTCGCTATTGTGGTCCGTTTGAAATCCTAGAGAGGATTGGTCTAATGGCTTATATGATTGCATTTCCTGCATCTATATCTATTCATACTGTATTCCATGTATCATTGCTAAAGAAATATATACCTGATGCTAATCATGTTATTGATTGGAATGTGATTCAAGTGGAACAAGAAGGCGCTTTCCAAGTGCATTCGATACACATTTTGGACCGGAAAATCAAATAGCTCTAGAATCGAGCCATAGGGCTTGTAAAGGTCCAATGGACCTGGTACGATCCTGAGGACGCTACTTGGGAGCATGAGGATGCAATGCAAGCAGAATACCCGCATCCTTTTGAGGATTTTTGAAAATTTTGTTGTATATGTGTACATAATGCATTGAGGACAATGCATAAATAAGGGGAGGGGATTGTAATAACCCTAGGCCGAACCCAATTGTAAATGTAAATACAAATGTATGTAAGCTAGTGAGCTATTTGACATCATTTTTGTATGCACATTCCATGGTATAGTGCACGCATGTACTACACAGTAAAATGATGAAGTGTGCACATTCCAGAATACCACGCGCAACAAACTTAAGTGCGTGTGATTTTGAGGTCAGGGAGCCTTTATGTATATGTTGTGTTTTATGGGTTGGTGAACCAGTTTATTATAAGCAAAAAGGATTATGTGATGATTAGGCCAAAGAGCCTATTTTTGTATATGTCTCATCATTAATATAAAATACATCGCTGCGCGCAGACCGACCACGATAAAAGAGTATGGGGGACTAAAATCCACTAGTTAGGGAAAGGGGGTGTTAAAAGTTAAGAAAAAGGGCTAATCTAGGGAGCTTAAGCTAAAAATGAATATTATATTAATATTCATTAAATCATAATGTATGGAAAATTATTTTATCCTAAGTTCTAAGGATGGGGACAAGTGGGTCAAAGTAGCTCCCAAAATGACAAGTGTCAAGTTGGGAACATGCATACATATAGTTTGGACTTAGTTCATTTTTGGGGGCATTCATCCATTCATGCAATCATTCAGTCAACCATTCAATGATCATTCACTCACTCAATCATTTGTCCTCCGTACCTTCTTGTCACTGTACCTGAACATGTATCCATACCCATACCTGTTTTTGTACCTGGTTAGCTTGGGAGTTGGACTGAAGAAGCAGGTTGTCAGGCCCGTGGGATATTGAAGAGGCGGGTTGTTAGGCCTGTGAGCAATTTCTCTCTGGGTGAGAGAATTGATGGGAATTGATTTTCTCAAGGTGCTAAACTTCATCTACAGGGATCTGAGACTTCCTGTCCAGCCTATTGTTGAAGCCCAGAAAGGAAGTGGGGCAGCCGAAGGACTGTTGAGAAGAGAAGGGGTACACTTCCTGGGGTGGGACAAGCATGTGGGGAATGCGAGACTGTATGTTGTTAGTTGGAGTTAGCACCTGTGACAGAGTCTGTCATGTTTTCTATGATACATCATCATGGTTAGGAATCCATTTACCTGGGTGGAGTTTAGTCCCAGCTCGGGGGTGACCCACTGCTGAGAGTGATGAGCAGTGTGGTCTAAAGATGAGAGGTTCGTGGAAGGTCTGCATGCAGTTGGTGATATTCTTACCAAGATAAGTGTCAATTGTGTGTTATTTTATATGCTACATTATTATTTATGTGTTATATTTATGGGCATTTCATGTCTATGTTGCATGTATATGCTTACTGTCATTTTCATATGAATCTGTGCATTTAAAGTATGTATTTATTTGTTTATGTTATATATATAAAGTTCCGCAAGAGTTCTGTGTGTATATGTTTTAATTGCACGCAGTTCAAAAATTTTATGTGGCATAGCTCAGTTGGATGATGGGTATGTTACAATATGTTGAGAAGAGAATGAAAGCATTTTCTGGAGTAGCATGGCCCGACATGGGTGGTCGGGGATGTTACAACAAGGGGAAAGAATGTAAATCTCATAACTTATTAGAAAATGTATTCTTCCTTTTATAACAAAGTCAATTATTCTTTTGGTTACAGTGACATGGTTGCAGAGTCATTTTTCGATGCAATATACTTATGCTGTTTCAATTCCTCAAGAGAATGATTATGTGCATTTGGTCACTAAGGACAAGAAACTCAAGAGCAGAGCCTCCAAGTGACAAAAAGATATGGAAACCCCATATTTATTTATCTTCCAACTTCAACTTTGAAATGCATATGGGAAGCCCTTAATTTTATTCATATTGACCAGACTCAATAAGATCTTGATCATCATTGACTCCAACATTTGGAATCGAGATATATAGAGTTTTTATTATCCAAGTATCTTTCTATCCAACTTGTATGCATGATGTGAAATCATGACATACATTGTTAGAACTTTGACATCACATTACCTAAAAACTACATGCCACTTGTCTTACCCAGAATCCTAATTTTCATCTGCAATTGAAATCATTTTGTTTATCCAGGATTCAGTCTCATTAGGCATCGCCATCTGTGAATTTTTCAATATACGTATCCGATATTTCAATTTAATTGTCACATTTTCATAATGTATTTTTTTTTTCTTTAGATTTTCTTGGATTTCTAGGTTTGAGGAACCTTGATACCCAATCAAAACCTTGATCCATAGTCAGAACCTCGATCCATGTTTGGAACTCAGCCTCATTTTTCCTTACCCATTCAGGTTATCTTATATATATGGGTTTGTACAATTTTATTATTTTTAATTTTATTAAATATCCATGGATAAATTTCCAAATCCCGACATGGTTTTAAATTTCCAATATATATTTTATTTTATTATTCTAAGAATTACCATCAGAGAATTACTTTTACATTAGGTATTGAATTTACACATCATGCATTTTTT